>BMAC01000260.1:822631-866466 GCA_014905375.1 Phtheirospermum japonicum | reverse complement strand
TCGTTTCTTCTGTTTGACCGGTTTTATATCGGGGCGGATATTGAGGTGGTGCTCAGTGACTTCAGGGTCTATTCCCACTAAGTCTTGAGGGGACCATGCAAAGATATCTGCACTCTCTCTTAACAAAGCAACCAGGTCTTTCAATATTTCAGGGCTAAGCGCCGTGCCCACTCGCAGGGTCCTACTCGCGTCGCCTGGAACGACTTCTACTATCATCAGCCCTTCCTCCCGTCTCAGTAATTCTATCTGTGGCTGCTCCGTCCGAGCCCTTTTGCTCATCCTCTCCTCCTCATTTTGTCATATGCAATCCACATATGTTTGCCGCGCGGCATACTGGTCCCCCCTTACCTCACCAGTTCCGTCCTCCGTAGGAAACTTCATTTTCATGTGGAAGACTGAGATGACAGCCTGAAACTGGCTCAAAGAGGGTCGACCAAACATGACATTATATGAAGATGGTGCGTCTACCACCAAGAAACGCACCATCCGTGTCACCCTATACGGATCTTCCCCCAGGGTTACCAGGAGTCTCATCGCTCCCATAGGCTTTAACACACCTCCCGCAAACCCAACCAGGGAAGTGGTTACCTCTTCAAGTTCAACATTCAACTTTAGTTTTGTAAAACAGTCCAGGAATATAATATCTGCGGAAGATCCTGTGTCCATGAAAATTCGGCGAACGTTATAGTTGGCAATAATAGCTGTTATCACCAAAGCATCCATGTGTGGAGCGAGGATGCCATCACTATCCTCCGATCCGAAGCAAATGTTAGGCGCGGCCGCTACTTGTCCCACCTCTCGTGACGTTCTGATTAGGTCTTTAGCAGCCCTAACATAACTGTGTTGAGTTCTCATCCAGCTCTCCCCCTGTTATCATTTGGATTTCACCATGAACGACCTGGGCTTGGTCAGGTCTTCTTGATCCAGCCCTTCCTCTGTCCTGAGCGTCTGCCCGACCACCTTTGCTTTGCGAGAAGCGGTCTGCACTGTGATGTCCAGGCCTGGTATCACCTCTCTTTGCACAAACATATTCTTTTAGGTGTCCAGCCTGGACCATTCTCTCCAATTCGTCCTTCAGGTGCGTGCATTCATCTGTGTTATGTCCATATTCATTATGAAAGCGACAAAAGCGATCTGACCTTTCTTTTCTTGGCTTCTGCGAATATGTTTTGGGCCACTTGAGCTCTGGGTGACGCTCTATTGCCTGCAAAATTTTGCCCGGAGGTGTCGCCAGGGGGGTATATTTATCAAAACGAGATCTACCCATTGACAGCTCTGGTCTGGGCTTTTTTGTCACCACCCTATCATCCATGTCATACCTCTCTCTTTTCCTCTCCCCTTCGTCCTTGATCTTCAGAGCTTCCTCTAAGTGGATGTACTTCTCGGCTCTTTCCAGGAGCTCTCCAAACTTCGATGCTGGTCTTACCACCAGAGACTGGAAGAACTCTCCCTTCCTCAAACCTTGCGCCAGAGCGTTTACAAGCAATTCTTCTGAGGCCGAGGGCACTTCTAACTTTGCTGTTGTGAACTTATTGATGTAAGCACATAGGCTCTCATTCTCTTTCTGCTTTAAACTAAAGAGCTCGAGCAGCATTTTCTGATACTTCCTACAACTCGTGAATTGATGTAGGAAGGCCGAGCTAAATTCGTCAAAGTTGCTGATAGATCTTGGCGGCAATTGGCTGAACCAGAGCTGTGCCGATTTGGTAAAGGTAATTGGAAAGACCCGACACATAACCGAATCGGAAAATTTGTGCAACGCCGCTGCTATCTCAAAACGGTTGAGGTGGTCTGCTGGATCCGTCGTCCCGTTATATTCAAAACCCAAGGATCGATAAGACGCTGGGACATCATCGCACATGACCTCCTCCGTAAACGGGGTGCCTCGCCGTGACGGTGGTGCAGCTGCACCCACCATCTTTTTCCTAAATTCACGAACCTTTTTCTGCAGGCTCTGCATCTGTTTGACCAGGCCGGGATTAGCCTGGCTGGCCGTGTCGCGGTCAATTGTGGCAAGATGCTCCTCTCTATCCGGCTGGTGGACCCGCTCCGTACGCCGAACGTGCAGCGGCTCTATTTCTTCTACCAGGGCTGCCCGCGTCGGCAGTGTATTAGCCGGCGGCGATGTCATTTCCGCGAATTTTTTCTCGACCGCCGCCTCCATAGCCTTGCCAATCAATTCTGACAACTGTGTCAGAAGTGACTCATTGAGAGAGACACCCCCACCCATGGCAGGTTCCCTCGGAGGCGGTGGCGTGGAAACCGGCGGAGCTGCCATGGCCGATCCCGTTGTATCTGGTATTGATGATGATTCTAGTGACTGTTGTGCATGAGTATGCACGGCGGAACTCGGAGTGCCACCCAACTCCCCTATCAGATCTCGCTTCCAACCATCTGAAGTCATCCTCACGCCTTAGCTCGATCGACTTCCCACAGACGGCGCCAATTGTTTCGACCGGAAATAGTGAACCGCCTGGATAAGACCTGGTAACCCGCGAGCTTCCAAAGCCTACACCACAAACAAAAGTTAGAAAGGACCACCAGTGGTTTTCCGGTGGAAACCTCTCCGATGCTTAAGTTAGTAAGCGATGAGGTGTTTTCCAGAAAAAGTAATAAGAAGGAATGCTTGCAACAACATACCTCTCCCTGCCTCCAGGCGGGGATATTTATAACTTATCCTAGTGGGGACCCCAGTCGGGATCCCAGGAACACGTGCCGTAAATCACGGGCCGTTTGCGCAACCAATTCTGACAAGTGGTCCCACTTGTCTCCTTATTCAGAGCCTGGAAAACAGGTCTTCTTCCTCTCTTGTCTGGTAGAGCATTCCTCCAGCTCARGAAGAAGGAAGAGCTGATTCCTTCTTTCCACTTATCCCATTTTCCAACAGGTCTGGTCGGACTTTTACCCAAACAAAAAAGCCGCCTTTGTTTCTCTTCATATTAACTCCCAGTCCTCCAAGTCAGATCTACCCCAAATGAGGTCTGATTAACTGGCTGCCCCATCACTCGGGAACATAGTCCCTGAATTAGGGGCTGATTCAGTTGGCGGATTCTGACAAGTGGTCCCTACTTGTCTTTTTAGTTCCAACCTCGAGCAGGTCTGTCTCAGAGGCCATTTTCTCCGGAAGGACTTTTGGCCACTTTTGCTATACGCCAAATCGACCCCTCCTATCTACTATCGATTCCAGGTCTACCTCAATCCAGGCCTGACCAATACGGCCCTATCAGTAGCGAAATGGCTCAACTGGTTAAACCTCCTCTCGTACTCAGTGACCTTCATGTTCCCTTGTTTGAGATTTAGGAACTCGGTCTCCTTCTGATCGCAATAGGAGCGCGGGAAAAACTTCTCCATAACCACCATCTTTAACTTGTTCCAAGTGAAGGCGTCTCGCTCCGCCTCTGAACAGGTTCTCCAATAACCTTCCCACCAGTGGTCAGCATCTTCAGTTAGCTGAAAAGTGGCACACGTGACCTTCTGCACGCTATCATTCGAAAGATTCTTTCGAGTGACCGAAACCACTCCTCCACTGCATCAGGTCCATCTCTCCCATTGAAGGTTGGTGGACGGTAAAGGCGGAACTGATCCACTGCTCTCGAGTTGTTGCCTCCATTCCCCAAACCGTTATCTTGAATACGTTAGAAGAAGTTGGTGAAAACCGTATCCATAGCCTCAAAGGTCATTTGGTCGAAGTGGGGTGGGTTTTCTTCATTAACCTTGTTCTCGCTTCTCTTTCCCTTTGGAAACCTCTTCACGGTTTTCCTTGGGAGTTTCTTCTTTGGCTAAGCACCACAAATGATGTTTTGGTCAACAAAATAACCTCATCGTGTAGACTTCCGAAAAACCATAAATAATGAAATCCTCCATGCCTTTGAGTGTCATCATACCAATAGCATCAACAACCATTCCCAATACAACACATTCACATCAAAAGCATCATCAACCATTTCCAAGACAATGCAATCATATCCAAAGTATAAACATCCATACCCAATACAATGCAATCATGGTATATCATGGAATGTAAATTAATGATTAAACAATTGTAATGAACTTTGGTACCTTGAGGATATCGACGAATGTTCCACGAGGAGGAATAAAAACTATTTAAGTTATCCAAATATTTATTTTATAAACTTTTTGATTTTCACAAATGAAACGAGTTTACAGAACCACTCAAAACCTTGCCTCTGATACCACCTTTGTAACGCCCCGATTTCACTTTAGTCGAAAAATGATTTATATATTTTTCTTAAATAATTAAATGGAGAATTCTTGGCGTCACAATAAATGTCTAGTTTTCATGATTTTAATTTAAAAGATTTACATTTTAAAAACGTTCAAGAATTACGCAGCGGAAATATTCATAATATAATTAAACAAATTACCAACAGTGGGAATTGATAGCCATAATAAGCTTTATGTCTAGTTCGACTCTTATTTAAACGTAAAACATGTTTAAAACATAAAAACCAGCATCATGAATTTTTATTCCCCTCCTCGTTTCCCTTTCATTCGATATCTTCATTTGTACCTGAAAAACACGTTGTTGATTTGGGATGAGCTCAACGTACTTAATAGTTACACCGACATACCTCATGCAAAATTATAAAACTCACAAATAGCACAATTAACCATAGAATTCATAATTTTAACATGGAAGATAGTTGACTGCAGCTAAAACGCGGCGGGTTTCCCCGATGACCCTTTTCCCCGGTCATAGGCACTTAAGGCCCCTGGTTTTAATCATTGGATATAGCACGCTGGGATAGACCCAATGACCCTTTTCCCCGGTCATGGACAACTTTTGCGGTCCACGGCTATATTAATTTATAAACATAAAATTTCATGATATACATTGCACGTAGATTTGAGCACATAGAAGTTAACACAAGACAAGTCTGTGGTCCCTACCTCGTAAAAATGTCGTGGAAAAATTGAGTGGTATGCACGTAGTTGAAATCCTAAGTCCCCTTAATGCTCGTCACCTAATCAATTAAAGAATATATTTAATTAGTATTTTTCATATTTAAAATAGTAATAATAATGATAATAGTACTAATAATAATAATAATAATAATAATAATAATGATAATAATAATAATAATAATAATAATAATAATAATAATAATAATAATAATAATAATAATAATAATAATAACAATTTAAAATGGACTGGAGTGTAGTTATAAAATATGTTTTGGGGCTGGATTGGGGTTTCTATAATCTGGAAGGCTGAATTTGAAGGCTTAGATAATCTGAGGGTTCAATCGAAGGTTGGCAGAAGGTTTGGGGGTCAATTTGGAATTTTGGGAAAGTGGGATGGATATAAAAGGAGAAATCCAGCCCTAATCCCTTCAGACCCGTCTCTTCCCCCTTTCTTCCTTTCTCCCGAAACCAAAAAAAAATAAGCGGCGACGGCGAGCAGCACGGCAGTCGGCGCACGGTGCAGCACGGCAGTTGGCACACGGCGCAGCACGGCGGAGGCAGGCGAAGTGGCCGACCATTCGGACGGCGGCGTGGGTGTCTGGCAGCAACCGACGAGGCTGCGCCCCTCTCCCCCTTTTTGGAATCGACGGCGGTCCGGCGTTGGCTTTGGCTTTGGGAAGAAATTGGCAGCGGTAATCGGCGAAACGGTGGCGGTGGCGACGGCTTTCGGGTAGAAATTGGCAGCGGCCCTTTGCACTGGCTCTGTTTCGCCCCTTTTAAATTCCGGGCCGTGAACACGGGGGCAAACGGTGGTGGTGGTGTTGGTAGTTAGGGGCGGTGATTCGACTACGTGGGGCGAGTGTTTGGCGACGAGCGGCGTACAAGTTTAAGGGCATGGTTTGGTGGCGGTGGTTTTTGGCCAAGATCGGGCTGTAGTTTGGTGTACGGGTTTGGTGATGATGATTGTCGTGCTTAGAGAAATCGGCGGTCGAGTCTTGTTCGGGCTTCGTCCTGGAGTTTGGGCTTGGCGGCAGGCGTGGGATGGTGGCGATCTGTGGTTGACGATGATGGATGGTGTGAAATTCGGCTGGTGTTGTTCGGGCCTGGAAAATGTTCGGGAAGAACATGGCTGGCGGTGGACCTTTTGGGCGGAGTTTTGGGTGTGTTTTGATGGGGTTTCAGCCGGGATTCATTTGATGTTGATGATATCGTGATGTTGGCAAGGCTGATGATAGGAATCGGCAGCAGTTTTGGTTGTGATGGCTGCCGGAGCATGAGATTGAGCTTGTTGGTGTTCATTGAGAAAATTCAGAAAAAAAAAAAAAAACAATAGTAGTTTACCTAATGCGGCCGTGTGCAAGCAGAGTTTTGAGAAAGTGGAATTTTGGATTTTTCTTTATAAACTAAGCTTCGGATTTAATTATGGAAGGTTAGGGCTGAGGTTTAGTGGACTTGGGTTAGTCATTGGGCTCGTTTTTAAGTCCGAAAAGAAAACGATCCACTAGACGGCTTAAGTTTAAAAACTAAATGATTCCGTTGACAACCCAATAGTAATTTAATTTATTTATAATAACTATAATATAAATAAATTATAATAATTTTAGAAATTGAAATTATTTCATACATGACTCGAAAGTAATTTAAATAAATAAATAAATTACTAAATAATTATACTAATTTCTTAGAAGTTGATATTATAATTTTATTTGAAAACGAACTATAAATTCGTTTAAATAGAATTCTTCGATTATTTAAAACTAAAATAGGAATTTGTTTATGGCGACGAGCTCGGGACTAGAATTATATTTTTAATGTATGATGATAAATAAATAATTAAATAAATATGTATTGGATGTATGGATGTTATATCATAGAATCCCGAGCTCGAGCCATAAGAGATGCCCTTTTCACAGTGGCTTAGCAATGGGGGGACGATATACATAAATAAAAAAATTAATAAATAAACACAATAAGGAATAATGAACCAAGGGTGGGGGCGAGGCCCTTACCCGAGCTTCATCTTGGCAATAGGACTCAATCAGCTCAAAATCGGACAACCTTTCCACAGTCCGGCGATCAGCAGTAGGGGCCATCCCCGTAACAAATTGGGACGCTATCTCCCCGGGAAAGTTCAGGACTGAGTCATTAAAAAAGTTCTGATTAGGGATGCTGATGGGAGGTCGGGACGCGGCTTCCCCAGGGCCAGACCAAGCGCATTAGCAACGAACCAGTGGTAGCTTGTCTTCGGGGTCTGACGGGGTGGTGAGGTTGACGGAGAAACGGGTCACCTTATCAGTGGCGGCCACTCCTTCCGGCATAGTAGGTCCCTCCAGTCTGGCCGAGGCCTCTACTCCCCCTGACCTCGCAGGAACTTCGGGCACCGCCGGAATGGCAGCTGCTTCGGTGACAAGAGCTATGGAGGCCCTGGCGGGTTCGCCTAGGGGACTCTTCTGATCGCCCGCGGCGGCCCTTTTCTGCCTTGCAGCCATCCTTGCCTGCATCATCGTGACTAAGAAAAAAAAAGAGAAGTTAATGAGGGACAAGTAAAGATAAGAGAACATAAAGGATATTTATGGAAAGGAGGGGAAAGTTAATCAGCTCTTTAATATACCGATCTCAGGGGGGAGAGGAACGTTCTCCTTCTAAGCATTAAAGAAGATCGGGATATCGGGTTTGAGAAGTTGAGATAGGTGGAAAATATTTTGGTTAAGGGTAACTATTTTCTTTGCCAAGTGGGGAGGTCGGTCTCCTTTGGATATATGAGCTTGGTGTGGAAGGACAATTAAGGAAGCGGAGGAGAAGCCCCAATCACTTGAGCACTGGACAAAAAAGAATTTTTTCTTCCAGGCCTTGTTCGAAGAGGGGATCCCGACCAAAAACCATACATCAGGTCGGGCAGATAGATAAAAAAAGCCAGACTAAATCTTGCATTGAAATAAAGAACAAAATGTTTGGGCCATAGGGGTAATCTCTGAGAAATAGGATCCCAAGAGGAATCCCACCATAACCCTAAAAGAATTCTACACGAATTGATGTACCGGAATCTGGTACATCTAGGATACCGCCAAAATGATAAGATGAGCGGGAAAACTTAGGCCCGCTTGGAATTGGTCCACAAAAAAGGTTATATGATTAGGAGGAGGACAAGACGCCCTCTCGCTGGAGGTGGGATTAGTGAAGGAGAAGTCGTCAGAAATGGGGAATTCAGAGCGTATGTCTCGGAGGGTCTGGTTACTAACAATGGATGCTATATTATCACGGGCAAAATCAGGAAGGATCTGGTTTTACTCCGCCGGAGCGGACACTGGTGGCGAAGCCGAAGAGGATAGGTTGATAGGTGATGAGGAATTCCTAAAAGAAGAACTCCCAGAAGCAGAGAGAGAGAGAGAGATGGAAGAAAGAAAGAAAAGTGAAACGGAGGTGTTCTGGAAGAAAATACACAGGCGAAGAAATTTTGAAAATGGATAAATGTCGAGACGTGGGAGAGATATACTTTGAAAGCAAGTTTTTTAAGAAAAAGGAGGATTTGGCGGGATTTCTGCACTTAATGTGTATCAGAACACAGTACCCGAGGAGACATGTTCCTGATTATGATTGCCGAGATAAAATATGGAACATCGCAGCCCTTCCCCAAAAGGTGCGACTTCTACGGGAAAAGATCTCATGGGATCCATGCATTTAATGCGTGTCAGAGCGGGATATCCGAAGAGACGTGGAAATCTCAACCGTAATGATCGAACTGTGAAAGTAACTCAGCTCTTACCCAACCATCCAGGGGGGACTGATTGGTACGACCTGAAATGGTAGTTGATTCTCGCATAGCCTGAACAGAGCATGGTTGGGAAGAGCTGAAATAAGTTGCCTTGACAGGATCAGGCTGAGATCTATGACCTTACGAAGACTGTACTGACTTTTTTTGGAGGCCTTGGGTAGGAATTAAAGAGGTCAGGTCAGAAATTGAGAAAACCTAAGGACAAAGTTGATCTGTTTTTTGGAAGGAAGTTTCCAGGTCAGGTCGGTTTACATAACGGCCCAAGATTTGCGGGTTATCTATTTCCGAGATCCCGGAGGGGGTCCCCACTGGGCAAAAACTATAAATATCTCAGCCCCAAAGCTGAGAGAGGTATGATTTTTCCAGCATTCTTCTCCTATTTTATATTGTTCCGATTAAAAACGCTTACTGACTTAAGCATCGGAGAGGTTTCCACTGGAAAACCCCCGGTGGCCCTTTATAACATGTTTTTATGAAAATCAGGTCAGGATATTCTCAGGTGAAGGTGCAGGCTCTCTTGGTGGTAAATTTTCTAGGTGAAACACCATCGCCGACCTAATAAAAGCGTCAGCCCATACCCATAAAAATCATAAACCACCATCATAATACCGTTGATCCCATTATTTATTCATCACTGATCTAAACAAGCATCAACCCATAATTGTAAAAAGTTAACAATATAACCAAAATCCATCACCGACCCAAACAAGAGTCGGCCCATAATAAAAAAAATATAACCACCATCCATTCACTACTACAGAAACAGGATTTAAAGGCGGCTTATTAATGGCGGTTCTGGAAAATCTTCGTTAAGTATGTTTTAACGGTGGTTTTCTGGAAAACCGCCGTTAAATCTATATTTTAACAGCGTTTTTTTTGAAACCACCGTTAAATATATATTTTAACGTCGGTTTTCATAAAACCACCGTGTATTCCTCTTTCTTACGGAGGTTTTCTATGAAATGCCATAAAAACTCACCTAATACTACGACAGTTATATGAAAACCGCCGTAAAAATAGCGGGCCAGTTTATTTAACGTCGGTTATCAAATAACTGCCGTAAAAACAATAACATTCGACGGCGGTTATATGAGAACCTCCGTAAAAACTCACACTTTCTATTTTGGCGCACATGTACACGATGTTTTTGTGAAAACCGCCGTAAAATGTATAAATAAAATTTTTTTGGCACGGGTTTTAAATCACTTCCCGTCTTTAGACTGTCTTTACACATGTCCCATCTTCACACTTAGCCCTTGCACTTCCCAGATTCTGAAAGCGGCGAAGACTCAATCACCGGCTCCAGTCCCAGACCGACCAAGCTCCACCTTAACCACGACGGCCTCCTCTTCTTCGGCCAGCAAAACACTTAGCCCTATCCCATCGATTTTACTCCAAATTCCACACACTTAGCCCTATCCCCAAAATTGCACCTCCCAGATTTGAAAGCGGCGAAGACTCAATCTTCGGCTTCACCAAGACGGCCTCCTCTTTGCGGTCCCAGACTCAATCTCCGGCTAGGGAAAATTTTCTTTGTAAGCTCTTCGCAGTCAATTGAAATATGGATATAACCCAGGTTTGGAGGGGGTTATAGAAGTCTGTCAAATTGATTTTTCTTTTCAGCTTTGATGATTACTATTTCACCTAATTTTGATTGGTTGTCTTTGTGGGTTTCTTTATTGAGTTGAAAGACTTGATTTAAGTAGCCAAACTTTGCTCAATATTGCAACTTCTGTTTGTTTTCTGAGTTAGCGCAAAACTCCCCTCACTATTGATTTTAATTAGGTCATATATAATATGTCCCAGTAAATGCAGTTTTTAATTAAAATTCTACTTAAATTTGTAGGTGCTTGGCTTTCAAAAGAATGGATTGATGTAATAGTCCAAAGTTAGGGCGTGAAATTGTAACTTTTGAAAAGTGGTGATTGGAAAATAAACCCCTCACGTTCGAAGCATTCGGAGACTGAGCAATGCAGAAGAAGCAAAATCAATGAGAGGTAAGTTGAGTTTAACCTCTCTATTTTATTGTTTTATCGGGTTCTATGGCATTTTTTTCTTTTTCATTTTTTTTATATTCTTTTGGTGCTGCAAGTGAAATTTAAATTGAAGTGATTTAAATAGTTCCTTATTTATTTATTTATTTTCCTGTAATTTGGGATGTGTTCTTGTGTTTATTCGAATAAGAATGTTTAATGTGATGATAAATAAATATGGCTTTAGATTATTTAGAGTTCTGGAGTCAAGCTATTAGACTGTATAAATGCTGCACTGTAAGGTTATACAATTGAGTTCATCATTGTCAGTGGAGCTGACTGTATGTTTGCAGATTTCAATTGTTGAGGGAGCTAATACCTGAAAATGATCAAAAGAGAGACAAAGCTTCATTTTTTTTGGAGGTTCATATTGTTGTCTTTTAGAAATATGTTTTGATGGCGGTAGCTTTAAATAAAATTTGTCAAAAAGGGTCTTTAGGGTTTTTCCTGAAAAACTTAAATAAATAAATGAAAATAAACAAAAAAAAAACTAAAATGAAAACCCCTAAGAAAATCTAAAAAAAATTAGAATCTAAAATATTAACCCTAAAAAACTAAAATTTGGGTCCCACCTAGTGGACTGTACTGTGTTATGCGGGTGTCCACAAGTTTTTGTTTTATATTATTTGACACAGTTACTTATATATTGTTATTATTTCAGATTCTTCCTCCTAAAATCAAAGGTCTGGCAGGAAGTGTGGCGACTTTGGCAAACTGGTTCACCTCGTGGCTTATTATTATGACTGCACCTTTGCTACTTGCTTGGAGCAGTGGAGGTTCGTATAATCAATCGCTATATTATATATATATATATATATATATATATATATATATATATATATATATATATATATATATATATATATATATATATAATGTCCTGTGTGGTTTACTTCTCTTCATGCCTTTTTTTGTAAATACTAGTAAATACATTTCTAGCACGTGGTTTATGATTTCGATCTAATTAAATAATCGGATATATGTGCATATTATTAATTGCGAATGATAACTTAGTTTTTGCTTTTGTTTCTATTTAATTTCATAAGTATTAATTTAACCACTTGTTAAAAAAGTACAATTGCTTGCACACTCATAAACCTCAGGGGTGATTTTATAATTACAATAAAAAAAAGAAAAATTAAAAAGAATTAGGGGATGGTTTAAATAATTTATAAACAGTTGGGAAAATTAATGGTTGGATTTACCTAGGGTTTTGATAAAAGGTAAATTAGTAGGGTAAATTAATGGTGAGGATGAATCAAAACTCATGGTTGTCTGATCTGGTTCCATCATCGTCATCTACGATTCGAAAAAATTGCTAAAAACTAGGCCCTAATTTTAGAAGGAGGAGGAGCAGCATAGTCCATGGTGAGCTTTTCCACATAAATTTGAATTTTATTTTATTTGGGTGATTTAGTTAGTTGGAACCCTAATTTATAATTGTAGTTAAATTTTGGGGTAGTGGAGCTAATTGATAAGTGTGAGATGGGAAAAATAAGGGATGGTTTTATCGATCGGGCCTTATTGAGGATTTTGTTGTGTGATAACAAAAAAAGCTATGGATTTGTGTTTTTTCTGGGAATTATCGGTGAAAATTACTTTTCGGACAAGTTGTTCACTTGCTGCAACTTATGTGAGAGATGTTTCCATGGGGTGCTGCATTTGAAAGGCCTGCCTACGCCCATAGGGAAGCATATTATATTTTCTCAACAATTTGAATACAACTAATTGGTTGATGGACGATGAATCAGAATAATGTTCTTAATTAATAAAGTATGGCAAGTCATTTTAAAAAAAAAGGTTCTAGTTTCTTGGTTTTGTGGATAATATTACAATTATGGTCAAAGGGGTGTTATTTTATTTTTATTTTATTATTTTTATTATTTTTATTTTTATTTTTTTGGTTTTCAATCTTAGCAAGAAAAAAAGTTACCACAATTGCAACAATCGGTTTTTTGATTACTGTTTGAGGATTTCTTTGCTTAAATACAAAGCATACATTGTCTTACAAGTTACAAGTATGTTTGCCTTTTTTTTTTTCTTCATCCAGGATAAATAATGCTAATGAATACCCAGTATATCTTGTGAGACAAACTTCTTCAGTTGTTTTATTAATACTAAAAAACTTATTTCGTAAAGACACATGCATGGACTTACTCCTAATCAAAATGAAGATTATCTGATCTTCTACAAGAACGACAACACCGTAAAGCTCTCATGGTGCTTGTGAAAAATGTTTCATCCTCAGGCAGTCCAACAACCACTCTCATAATTTTCTTTAACTGCATATTTAGCTAGAAAATACACCAAAGATGCTCAAATCTTTAGAATGCCTACATGTATAATTAATTCAAGATTAACTTTGAAGGTACAAGCTAAAAACTTACTGGTGTGAATGATGCATCTAACTTGGTCTATTTGGTTAGAGATATAAGGTAAAATCTTTTCAAATCATATTTAGAACTCACTTGTGTTAGGAACGAGTATTAGTTATTTTAAAGCAATTGTTAGAACGCTGGTCTTAGCTCTATCAACTGTGCACCATGATAAAAAGTGTTATTTTCCCTTATATATATATATATATATGTGTGTGTGTGTGTGTGTGTGTGTGTGATTAAGTACGGGTTTATAAATACAGGTAGGGATGAACATGTAATCATTGCAGAACACTCTAATCTTTCTTGTATCAACTTTATTATTATGAATAAGACAAACTGGGTCATATGTTGGAAGTTTATAAATAAAAAGTCATTTGACTTATTTTAAGTAAAATAAGGATTAGGCTTTCAGAAAGTTTCAGTCTGATCACACTTATTCAAAGACATCGAACTCTGGACAACCTACAATCAGTCAGTTACTGCTTCCTACCGAACTTTGAACAAACTGCAATCAGTCAACTACTACTTCCTAACATATTTCAATGGTAAAATTTCAAAAGTTGTAACCTTCACTCTCAAGTGAACTCCATTGTAGAATTACTTTCTTTTTTCACTTAATATATGTTTTAAATTGGATTTATTCTAATTAAATGGTACAGTGAAATTTCGTGTTAACAAATTGTATAGACTCGTTCTACGTGTCGTGTAGATAATTATAACCTTTTGAATTTCTCAAATCCATTTATTGGTGAGTGAGAAATGATGCTTGGAAGTTGAACGGCTGCTTAAGTGCAATTTCGTTTATCCCACATTGAATGTTAGTCAATGTGGAAAGGAATTTAAAATTGATTACATTTCTTTAGTGTACATCAAGTGGGCCAGTGAGTATTGTGGGCTTTGTGTAAACAAAGCTCACGCGGGCTCTTAGACTTGGGTTCGCCCGTCCGCCTTCGGCGGAGCCGAGTGAATTCGAGCCCGGTCCTGGGCCCTGGGTCCTGGCTCTGGGCCCTGGGCCTGGGACTTGGGACTTGGGCAAATGGTCCGAATTGGCCGGTTCGATTGAGGTGGTCCGTGTGGGGTCCTGGTTCTGGTTCAACCCTAGCTAACCTTTTAGCCACATGTGGTTTTGACCCCTGAATTATTTTTGTAACTCCTGACCGTTCAGTTCTAACGTCATGCTATTTAATTCATGCATGGACGTTACTTTGACCTCTCTCTTGGCTGCATTTGAATGTACACGCTGAACCTGTCCAGGTTCATGCTGTCAGGTGCCAGGTACGTTTTGAATGTCTTAATGATATTAACTAAGGCTGTTACTTCCCAAATGACAACCCTATATAAGGGTGAGCACTCCAGTTCATTTCGCATCGGAAGCACCTGAGAAAATGGAGAACACACAGCATATTGCATACACATATTTCTGCATTTTATTTCTTACGTAGCTCAGACCATATTCATCCTGTTCGCCAGAGCTCTTGTATTTACGGTGCTGTAATACCAGAGACGAAGTCGTTTCATCTTTGGAGATGAATAGCCAGAACCGAAGGGCACTACCGGGGCTATTTTGTCTTACTCGACCCGACTCGACTTTTATTTACTGTTTTCTATTTTCTATTTTTCCAGTTTTCTCGAGATATTTAGTTACATTCCTGTTTGTGCTCGACTCAGTTGTAATTTTTCTAACAATCGCAAGATGAAATAATTTAATATTGTAATTTGTAATATCCTTGACCGAAAAAATGTCGACCTCCAGCACTCTGATCCGTTCCACCGCTCCTACCGTTACCTCCACCATTTCGACGACGATCACGACGACCACTGCCCCTGCAGTCACGAACACCATGACGATTGGCGATTCTATGCCAAACACGACCATGAGTCATGCTTACTTCCTCTTCAACCAAGGGACTATCGACACCCTCCTTGAAACTATGTCGAGACGCATCTCAGAAAACAACCCGAACTCGGGATCATTCCCTTCTGGGATGGGGACTTCGGTCCAAACTGTGTCTGCTTCGGCGGTGATCCATCCTACTGGGATGACGGGAACTACGGTTCCAAATATATTTTCAGCCACTACTTCGGCCCTTGAATCATTCCCTTATAGGATGGGGACTTCGGACCAAAATACGTCAGCTTCGTCTGGAGTCCATCATTCTGGAATATTGGGAACTTTGGTTCCGAACATTTTCGCTACGGCTCTGCCGACGTACTCCCATGTTTCAGCTACCCACTCAACGGGTACGATGGGGACTTTTGTTCCAACTATGACCGCTCCGGTGCACTCCTCACGGATCATGCCCGCCGCGGAGAAGCCTCCAAAATTCAATGGGGAAGGCTTCAAAAGGTGGCAACAAAAGATGCTGTTCTACCTCCCGATGCTTGGCTTCGCTAACTTCGTGAAGGAAGAAGAACCACCTAATGTGGATGAGTCCGAGACCAACTTCAATGTCTGTGCCGCCTACAATAACTGGCACAACAGTGACTATCTGTGCAAAGGCTTTCTCCTAAGTAGCCTAGAAGATAGTTTGAGCAACTTGTACTCAGACGCGAAGACCTCCAAGAATATCTGGGAGGCACTTGAGAAGAAGTACAGTTCCGACGAGGCTTGAACTAGGAAATTTATAGTCACAAATTTCATGGACTACAAGATGGTTGATTCTCACCCGGTTATGGAACAATTTCAAAAGTTCCAAATGCTGGTGAATGAAGTCCACGCCGAGGGGATGATACTTCCTGATACTTTCACGGCTTCTGCCATGATTGATAAGTTTCCTCCAAGCTGGAAAGACTTCAAGACGTATCTCAAGCACAAGTGAAAGGTGATGTCTCTTGAAGATGTTATCCGGAAGGTACGAATTGAGTCCGAAGTTCGAGTTCAGTACAAGAAAATGAAAAGTTCGGATGAACCTCGGTTGAACCTACTTGAACGAGGAGACAACTCGAAGAAGAGGCCGCGTCCTGGCAACTCTAAACCTAAAGCTTCCTCTTCTAAGAAGTTCGAAGGGAAATGCTACAATTGCGGTTATCTTGGACACACGTCTAAGAACTGTCGCAAGCCAAAGCAGAAGAAGGCCAAGCCGAGTGCCCAACTAGCCGAGAGGGAGCTGGATAGTGATGATCTCATTGCGGTCATCACTGAGGAAGCTAACATGGTCGAGAACTGTGGTCAATGGTTCATCGATACTGCTGCAACTGCCCATGTGTGTGCAGACCGGAGCTTSTTCTCYAAATAYCATCCCTKTGAGGGAAGGAAGYTGAAYATGGGAAACCAAGCATCTTCGCAAGTTGCAGGTGTTGGYTYRGTTGTYCTRWAAATGACCTCTGGCAAGGAGATCACTCTAAATGTGGTGCTACATGTTCCGGACATCCGGAAGAATTTAGTCTCTGGTTCAATACTAGTTAGTCGTGGTTTTAAACTTGTATTTGAGGCTAATAAGTTTGTTTTGTCAAAGTTTGGAACACCTCTGGGAAAGGGTTACCTTACAGATGGACTGTTCAAAGTGTAATGGCTATACGCCCAAAACCTATCATTAAAAAAATTACTTCTGATTCCTTTTACTTGACTGAGTGCTCTAGTTTATGGCATTGTAGATTAGGCCACGTTAATCTAAATGCAATAAAACATTTGTCAAATATCAATTTACTTAAGGTAAATGAATTTGTTAATAAAAGTAAGTGTGAAATTTGTGTAGAAGCAAAAATGACAAGGTTACCATTTAAATCGGTAGAAAGGAGCACAAGACCTCTAGAATTAATTCACGCGGACGTATGTGATTTTGAGTTTGTGCAAACAAGAGGTGGTAAAAAGTATTTCATTACTTTTATTGACGATTGCACACGGTATTGTCACCTATAACTTTTAAGATGTAAAGATGAGGCTATTGAAGCTTTCAAGAACTTCAAAAATGAAGCCGAAAATTAACTTAATTGTAAAATCAAATCTATTCGGAGTGATAGAGGAGGGGAATACGTAGCTCCGTTTGAGGAGTTGTGCAACGAAAGTGGCATAATTCATCAAACTACAGCTCCGTATGCACCTCAATCGAACGAAGTTGCAGAACGCAAGAATCGCACTTTAAAAGAGATGATGAACCCGTTGTTGATTAGTTCTGGGTTACCTCAGAACATGTGGGGGGAAGCTATTTTAACAGCTAACTATATCCTCAATAAGAATCCACTTAAAGGAAGGGACGAAACTCCCTATAAGTTGTGGAAAGGAAGGAAACATTCTTAAAAATACCTCAAAGTGTGGGGTGTTTAGCAAAGGTAGAAGTGCCTCTACCAAAGCAGGTGACAATCGGACCCAAAACGGTTGATTATATTCTTATTGGTTATGCACTGAATAGTAGCGCCTATCGTTTTATAATTCATATGTCAGATGTTCCGGACATGAATGTCGGAACTACCATTGAGTCAAGGAATGCGATATGCTTTGAAGAAATCTATCCTGTAAGGATAAAGCTGCGTCCAGTTCAAACACTGGTAATGCTGAAGGAACTACAAGTCATGAACTTGTGGGGATTGAACCTAAGTCTCGTAAACGACCTGGTTCAGAACTTGAAGCTTTAACTCCTAGACGGAGCACTCGAGCTTAAGTTGCTAAGGATTCCGGTCCTGATTATGTGGTTTTTCTCTTGGATGAAGAACCAAATTCACTAAAAGAAGCTTTCTCATGGACTGATAGTTCATTTTGGAAGGAAGCTGTACAAAGCGAGATCGATTCGATCATGCAGAACCATACGTGGATTTTGACTGATTTACCTGAAGGTTGTAAATGTTTAGGTAGTAAATGGATTCTGAAACAAAAGTTCAGAGCTGATGGATCAATCGATAAGTATAAAGCTCGTTTGGTTGTGAAAGGATATCTACAGAAGGAGGGTTATGATTTCTTTGACACATACTCTAATGTGACGAGAATTACCTCTATCTGGGCGCTTCTAGCGATTGCTTCTTTGCCCAATCTTGAGATTCACCAAATGGATGTGAAAATAGCTTTTCTAAATGGCGATTTAGAAGAGGAAATTTATATGGAACAACCTGAAGGTTTTGTGAAACCTAGACAAGAATGAAAGGTGTGCAAACTTGTTAAGTGTTTGTATGGCTTGAAACAAGCACCTTTACAATGGCACTTGAAATTTGACGAAGTGATGATGTCAAATGGGTACATATTTTTTATAGTATGTCTTTATATAGATGATATGTTAATCATGGGTAGCAACCTACAAGTGATTAACGAGACGAAACTCATGCTAAAAAGAGATTTTGACATGAAGGATCTGGGAGTTGCTGACACTATTCTTGGCATAAGAATCATAAGAACTCCAGATGGAATTGTCCTATCACAATCTCATTACATTGAGAAAGTGATCAAGATATTCAATGCACATGATAGTCTTCTAGAAAAGACACCTATGGAACTCGACATTCACTTGAGTAAGAACAGAAGTGATCCTGTTTATCATAAGGACTATGCTAGGGTCATTGGATGTCTGATGTACATCTCTAACTGTACAAGACCTGATCTAGCTTGCTCGGTAAACAAACTGAGTCGATATACAAGCAATCCAAGTAAAGAACACTGGAAAGCGCTTGTCAGAGTTTTGAGATACCTAAAGTATACTGTGAAGTTTGGGCTACACTATGGTAGATACCCCAGGGTACTTGAAGGATACTGTGATACAAACTGGATATCCGACATAAAGGACTCACTATCAACAAGTGGATATGTGTTTGTAATTGGGGGAGGAGCTGTTTCTTGGAGATCCACTAAACAGACATGTATAGCCCGATCCACCATGGAATCTGAGTTTATCCCTTTGGACAAAGCAGGTGAAGAAGCGGAATGGCTTCGTAACTTTTTAGAAGATATTCCATGTTGGGAGAAACTCGTGTCGCCGGTTATGCTTCACTACGATAGTCAAGCTGCTATTGGAAGGGCAAGAAGTGGTTTGTATAACGGCAAGTCTCGACAAATTCATCGGAGACATAACACCGTAAGACATCTTTTATCGAGTGGGATTATCTCAGTTGACTATGTTAGGTCAATAGATAATCTAGCGGATCCATTCGCTAAAAATATAGCTCGAGATCAGATGTACAAGTTGCTTGAATGAATAGGAGTGAAATCCACATCTTAAAGATGATTGTAGTTGAAACCCAACCACGATGAGTGGGGATCCCACAAACTTGGTTCAATGGGAAAACTAAACTATAAAATTCTGGGTAAGTAAATCTCTACGACCCTATTCCTTATCGGCAAATTTAGAGTTTATAATCTGTCACGTGGTGAGGATAAATCTCTGATTTTTAATGATTCTTTTGCAGGTCTTTGACTTGAGTATGACAGAATGCTTATTAGAAGAATCACCTATGTAAGCGAGAAGTGACGGCCGCTCTTACTGTATGCTTATGAATCCAAAGAAGTTGTCCATGGCCAGAAACGGACACAAGCGTGAGAACGGAAGAATTCTGAGACCTTATTGGGTTGGTACTATTTTCTAGTATACACAAAGGGGAATAGTTTGAGAATTATGTTCACTAATCCGCCGGTATGCTCGGTAGTATTAACTAAGGAGGTTTCAAGGCCACAAACCACCTATCCCTATTCTCTGTTGTCTCTTAAGGATTGAGCTATGTATTTGCATTCATGTTTTTCGTTTATTGGAGTTTCTCACTCATGTGGGGGATTTTTGTAAATTGGATTTATTCTAATTAAATGGTATAGCGAAATTTCGTGTTAACGAATTGTATAGGCTCGTTCTACGTGTCGTGTAGATTATTATAGCCTTTTGAATTTCTTAAATCCATTTATTGGTGAGTGAGAAATGATGCTTGGAAGTTGAACAGTTGCTTAAGTGCAATTTCGTTTATCCGACATTGAATGTTAGTCAATGTGGAAGGGAGTTTAAAATTGATTACATTTCTTTAATGTACATCAAGTGGGCCAAAGAGTGTTGTGGGCTTTGTGTAAACAAAGCTCACGCGGGCTCTTGGACTTGGGTTCGCCCGTCCGCCTTCAGCGAAGCCGATGGCGGCGCCGAGTGGATCCGAGCCTGAGCCCGGACCCGGACCTTGGACCTGGGTCCTGGGTCCTTGGCTTTGGGACCTGGGCTTGGGACTTGGGACTTGGTTCTTGGGCAATTGGTCCGAATTAGCTGGTCCGATTGAGGTGGTCCGTGTGGGGTCCTTGTTCTGGTTCAACCCTGGCTAACCTTTTAGCCACATGTGGTTTTGACCCCTGAACTATTTTTGTAACTCTTGACCGTTTAGGTCAAACGTCCTGCTATTTAATTCATGCATGTACGTTACTTTGACCTCTCTCCTGGCTGCATTTGAATGTACACGCTGAACCTATCCAGGTTCATGCTGTTAGGTGCCAGGTACGTTTTGAATGTCTTAATGACATTAACTCAGGCTGTTACCTCACTTCAGTTCATTTTGCACCGGAAGCATCTGAGAAAACGGGGAACACACAACATATTGCACACATATTTCTGCATTTTATTTCTTACGTAGCTTAGACCATATTCATCCTGTTCGCCGGAGCTCTTGTATTTACGGTGCTGTAATACAAGAGACGAAGTCGTTTCATATTTGGAGACGAATAGCCAGAACCGAAGGGCACTACTGGGGCTATTTCGTCTTGCGGACAGAGTGCTTAATCGACTCGACTTGACTTTTGTTTTTCTGTTTTCTGTTTTCTATTTTTCAAGTTTTCTCGAGATATTTAGTTACATTCTTGTTTGTGCTCGACTCAGTTGTAATTTTTCTAACAATATATGGATAGACTTTTGGTAGAAAAAAAATAGAAAATAATAAAGCTTAAGGGTGTTTTTATAATTTTTCTAATTTACAAATAATAATAACGATTATAATGATGATGATGACAATAATAATAATAATAATAATAATAATAATAATAATAATAATAATAATAATAATAATAATAATGATAATAATAATAATAACCTGCATATGTATAATACTAGAGTGAGGTCTCACGAAGCTAAAATGGGAACGAGAGATCCTCTCGGTAAAATATTCAAATACGTGTTGCAATAATTGGAAATACATACAAAATTCTAAAAATAAAAAATTTATCTGAAGTAGTAAAAAACCTTGAAAGGTTGATATTAATCGTTCTGATTTTATAGTTCAGTCAAAATATCAATATACAAACAATAGTGAATTTATACTACAAACAATACAAGCACTTTTGGTCTTTTTTTATTAATATCATATGGATGGCGAAAGGATCCAAGAATCTTGCGGAGGCGATACTGTGAATTGTTGTTTCTTTCATTCAGGCAATAAAATGGTTTGGGAGCCTATTCTTTAGATAATCTTTGCAATGATGAACCTTACTCTCTTAGGATTAAATTTTTACCAGTTTCTAGATTTCTCGGATTTGGAGGCCGACTATTTGAATCCATACAAATTATCGACTTGTGTTAATGCTGTGATTATTCTAGAGTATTTATTGCATGGGGCGTTCTGCATTATGTTCCTCGTCACAGGCCATTGGATCATTTTCTTACTCTCACACCCTCCTGCTTACTATAATCTGAAGAAATACTTATCACGACATCATCTTATTGACGTCACCGATGTTTTTAGAGTACATAACGCTGAGAAGAAAGTTTGAATCATTAGGCTGGATTTTTACATTTTCTTCTTTGGTCTAATCATTACCAGGCTTGCGTTATCTATTATACATGTTGTATTTGGTGATGATGACGATGATGCTGTGGGATGGTTTGGTTTCACCTGAGGTCTCAGTAAGCTGTTTGGCGGATTATCACATGGTTACAGTAAAGTAGCAATTGGAGTGTTGGATGAGTGCTCGATCAGCCAAACACAGCCCGAGCATCAAACTCAGTTAAAACATTGTTGTTTCTATCTTAGCTAACTTAGCCATTGTGTCATCCTGAAACTGGAGTAGAGTTTTTAAGGAAGAATTTTTTATTATTTTTTTTAATATTTGATCTCTTCAGGGCTAATAACTGTAGATCTATGCACTGATTAGGGTTCCCATACAAACCATTCGAGCTAATTTGCAGTTTTGTCATTGTAAATTAGGATAATTACAAAAATCACCCTGAGGTTTGGCCTAATTAAATAATGAAATGTTATCTTACAGAATTAAAAAAAAAATACTACGAACAATACAAACAACACTTAATTGTCTGAATTCTAGAAAACCTTTTTTTTTACTAGTATGATATTTATGATTAGGCTAAATTTAAAAGGTAATGTTGGTAATTACCCCCATCATCAATGAAAATAATAGCATTGATAAAGTAAAAAAGAGTTGTAGAATAACCTGTGGAGTTTGTTACTTTTAGCCCATGTTTAATTACCACAATTTTGTTGATATTTATACTGCTTTCTTTATATATGCGAATATAAATATAAGTTATTAATCTAACGTCACCTTTATTGTTCGACCACGAAGCTTGCAAGGAGTCATTCTAATATACAAATAAAGGGATTTAGCATTCAATTACAAAAATATAAAACAGAGTAGATAACCATATCACATGCTTACTATGAGGTCAGCTAGGGCAGCTTCAGGTGTATAGTCATCTGGTAGCTCCTTCAACAAATCGATTTCCGGGGTAAGATCCCACATACCCACCAAAGCCAAAAGGGAACAATCCAATAAAATAAAAATATTGAACTATTTTTAAAATATTACAATATTACTAGATATTTGTTTCAATTTATATAAATTGCACTCTCAACAGAGACTATTAATATGCTAAGGAATGGGTTGTTTCTTACGTTAGGTAAACTTTGAGACAATGTGTGTGCATGTATAAGCAAAGATAGTTATCATCGCTTATGAGTGAAAGATAGTTGTCCTATCATTTTGTGTTTATCGAAAGTTAATCCTATAATAGACAAAAATAGATGCAATAAAAGAGAGAGAAAACACAAAATATAGTAAAAACAAACATAATCACAACATTAAGTCACATAAAAAGAGATCGAAAATACTAAGAAAGAGGTAAACATGCTCCAATATAAATTATAATTATAATAAAATATAAAAAATTTAAACTCTATAGTTCTATAAATTTAAAAACTTATAATTATATTTTCAAATGCTTCCAATTATAGAAAAGCCCAACTCTGAATTGTCTTGATGCGAACGATTCTAACTCTACAGTTCAAGGTGAAAAGCGATTTCGTGAAGGTGTCATAGGCTGGTTTCGCTCAGCTCCCCCCTCCATCCGACAAAATTGTAAGTTGTCTTCACTTCTAACTACTATCTTCTTATGCTGCATTTCTTTTATATGAAATGACTTTTAAAATACAATTACTTCACTATCAATAACCATGATTGTTATAATTAATACAAAATACTTATTAAAAAAAATTCTATCCTCCTTCGTATTTAGCTCTTCGATCTTTTACAAGAGATGGATCGGAGTTGGATGAAAGCAAGTCGCGTAAGCAAGGAATATGAAGATGGGGTGGATTTTTTTATAAGATTTGCTAAAGTGAATCAGTTAGAAACTAGTGATAAGTTTTTGTGTCCTTGTATTAACTGTTTGAATGGGAGACGACATTAAGCCCATATTACCAAGGAACATCTGTGTGATGGTATAAACAAGAATTATACGGTATGGACATGGCATGGCGAGTGTTCGACATTCCACCTGAGACGACTGAGCAAGCTTATGGCCAACGCACTCGTGGAGATGTCGATGATCTAATTAAAGACGGTGATAAACTTGAGGACATGATACATGATGTTGGTCAAGAATCCTTTCAGAAAGCAAATGTGCATGATATTTTTAAGAGTGTTTCAGAGAAGCCTTTGTTCCCTGGGTGTAAAAACTTCACACGCTTGTCAGCAACGTTAAAACTAGTCGATATTAAGGCACGTAATGGGTGGAGTGACAAAAGTTTCACTGAATTGCTTGAGCAGTTGAAAATGATGTGTCCAGAAGATAACACTTTGTCAAGCCGCCACTACGAGGCAAAGAAGATATTATGTCCGATGGGTTTGGAGTACAAGAAGATACACGCGTGTTGTAATGATTGTATATTATACAGAAAGGAGTACGAGTCATCAGATAAGTGCCCTAGGTGTGGGGTATCACGGTACAAAGAGAGATCAGGTGAATGTAGTAGCGACGAGAGCACAAACCGACGTTCCCCAGTGAAAGCGGTATGGTATTTTCTGATTATTCCTAGGTTTAAACACTTGTTTGCTAATGAAAAAGATTCAAAGAACCTTACATGGCATGCAGATAGGAGAAAATGCGATGGCAAGTTGCGACATCCGCTAGATTCTTCTCATGGAAGAAAATTGATCGTTTGTTCCCAAATTTTGGAAACGAATCACGAAACCTTCGGCTTGGAATTGCTACAGATGGAATGAATTCGTATGGTAATTTGAGTAGTTAACATAGTTCATGGCCCGTGTTGCTTGTTATTTACAATCTACCTTCATGGTTGTGTATGAAACGAAAACTTATCTTGCTTTCTATGATGATATCGGGACCAAAATAGCCCAGAAATGACATAGATGTTTATCTAAAACCCTTGATTGAGGACATGAAAAAGTTATGGGATGAGGGTGTTTACATGTTTGATGGGTACCGAAGGCAGACATTCAAGTTGCGTGCTCTCTTATTTTGTACCATCAATGACTTTCCAGCATATGGAAACTTGAGCGGGTATAGTAACAAGGGCCATCTCGCATGTCCTATATGTGCAGACGAACGAGCTATCTACAACCTAAATAATGGGGGAAAGACTGTGTACACTTGTTCTAGGCGGTGGCTCCGACGTGATTACCCATATCGTAGATTGAAAAATGCTTTTGATGGAAGTGTCGAGGAAGGATTTGGGCCAACACCACTAACTGGCAGCAGGTTTATGATTGGGTGAAGGACATTAATACTATCTTCGGAAAGACCCAAAAGAGGGCTAGTGAGAAAAACATTTGGAAGAAGCAGTCAATTTTCTTCGATCTTCCGTATTGGCACCATCTGGATGTGAGACACTATATAGATGTTATGCACGTGGAGAAAAATATGTGTAATAGTTTGATCGGCACACTTCTCAACATTAAGGGCAAGACGAAGGATAATGTTAAGACTCGACAAGACTTGGCTCATATGGGTATACAGTAAGACTTGCACCCTATATTGTCCAAAAATAAAATATATCTGCCCCCGGCAAGTCATACTTTGTCGAGAGAAGAAAAAAAAAGTTTTGAGTCTCTACGAGGCGTGAAAGTGCCACAAGGATACTCTTCCAATATCAAGAGTCTTGTTTCAATACAAGACCTTAAATTGGTTGGCTTAAAGTCTCACGATTGTCATGTCTTGATGCAACAACTCCTAGTGGTAGCTTTACGTGACATTTTTCCAAAAAAGGTAAGACATGCCATAGTTCGCTTGTCTTATTTCTTCAATGATATATGTACGAAAGTTGTTGACCCTTTGAAGCTAGATGAGTGGGAAAAGGAAGCTGCTGTTATATTATGCCAATTAGAGATGCATTTCCCTCCTTCATTTTTTGACATAATGGTTCACTTAATTGTTCATTTAGTGAACAAAATTAGAGAGTGTGGTCCAGTCTATCTGAGGTGGATGTACCCTATCGAGCGTTATATGAAGGTTTTAAAGGTTTCACAAAAAATCCATCTCGTCCCGAGGCTTCTATTGTCGAAAGATACATCGTTGAGGAAGCTATCGAGTTTTGTACAGACTACATGGGACAAGTGGAAGGTGTGGGGCTTCCTAAATCTCGTCACGAAGGGAGATATGGAGGTAAGGGTACACGGGTGCTGGAATTCATTCCAAGAGTTTTGAGGAAGTGCTTCAAGCGCATTTGTACATATTGAATAACACTGAGGAGGTTCTCCCTTACCTGGCTGATCATAAAAATCTTTTGAAGACAAATAACCCCCGAATGAAGGAAAAAGAGCTTCTAATTGAGCATAATAAAACTTTCCTAAGTTGGTTTAAAAAACAAATTGTTGCTTCGGAAACTGCCTCAAGAACGTTAATCCGGCTAGCACATGGGCCTAAGAAAGATGTCATTACGTGGTGTGGATATGATATCAACAAATTATTCTTCTACACAAAGTCGCAAGACGATAAGAGTTTCTATCAAAACAGTGGATTTACTCTTGAAGTCGAGGCAATGGACTGTTCTAGTGTCAAGGATAAAAATCCTATTAAAGCATCTATGAATTACTTTGGATTCATTGAAGAAATTTTGGAGGTTGACTATGTAGAGTTTCGAGTACCTGGTTTTAAGTGCAAGTGGGTTGATATTAACACAGGTGTGCAAATCGATGAAATAGGGTTTACGTTGGTAGATCTTCATAAGACAGCTTATACGGACAAGCCTTTCATCGTGGCATGTCAAGCTAAACAAGTGTTTTATATCAACAATCCGTGGGATGAAAGATTATCGGTGGTCCTCAAGCATGATAGAAGCATGGATGATACTCATGAAAATGAAGACTCAACACTTGATAACTCCGAGACTCTCTTTTTTAAAACACGAATGCCGAAACGTGAAGAAAATATATCAGACGATGTGCATGCCAATTGGGATGATCATGACGAGGGCATATGGGAGAACATTATAATATAATTTTAAGTTAAGTATTCTTCAAAATTTTTAATTTCGAAGCACAATAATATATTACGAAAACTTTATATCAAAAATAAACCAACTTGTGAACTTAATGT
Organism: Phtheirospermum japonicum; assembly: GCA_014905375.1. Taxonomy (NCBI): domain Eukaryota; kingdom Viridiplantae; phylum Streptophyta; class Magnoliopsida; order Lamiales; family Orobanchaceae; genus Phtheirospermum; species Phtheirospermum japonicum. The sequence continues at coordinate 839,630 of BMAC01000260.1, read as the reverse complement.
GTTAATTAATAATTGGATGGAAATGTAATTTTTTAAGTTCTATTTTGTGTCCTTCTAGTTTAACCTTTATTTTTTTTATTTTTTGTACACAGGTAAATGGCTCCTCCTGTGAAGTGTCGCTCGACTTCTCCTCCACCCACTACGTCGAGGAAGACTAGATCTTCCACACGGTGTAAAGCGATTGCCAGGGATCGTTTTGGTGGAAAAAATTAACCACTTGATTTCGACAGCATTACAGGAAAAACAAAAAGGACTCATCAAGTGAAATTGAGTACTTATCTGGGAAAACTTGCTTGAGAGAATATTTCGATTTTGATTGAGAAGTGGAAACTTGTACCAGATTCTACCAAGACTTTAATCTGGATGGATGTTATGGTATATCATATCTTTTCATTTTCACCTTATTATTATTATTATTATTATTATTATTATTATTATTATTATTATTATTATTATTATTATCATCATCATTATTATCATAGTTATTATAATCTTTTTTTGTTGTTGTTACAGGTGAACTTCGAGTTACAAATTGTTCCCGTTTCAAAAAGGATGTTTTTAAATCGGTGGGAAAAAAATGGAGAGATTTTAAATCAGCTTTGACAACATAATATGTATTTGGTAGTTTGAGTGACACAAGTCCTTGCAAAACGTATGGTATCAAATCAAGTGAGTGGGAACAATTTAAAAAGACTCAATTGGACCCTTCCTGGAAGGTAAATATTAAATTCATTGTTCATTGTTATTTTTTGTATGCAAGCACTTATTTTCCCTTTTTTGATTCCAGGAGAAAAGAGATAAAGCGCAGGAAATTGCAAAAAAAGAACAATGCTCCGCATATTCTATCTCATGGGGGTTATGCTTTATTGGACGAGAAGATTCTGGAGAATGAAGCAAAGAAGCGACGTGAAAAAGCATTGCAATCTGGTGCTAGTGTTGATTCGGTTGTTGATCCTCCATCTCCCCCTTCACGTCACGAGAGGTTTAAGTTGGCTCGCAAAAAAAAGTCTGGTGAAATGACATCCGATGCCGCAAGGGAGATTGCTAGGAAGATTGTAAGTTTGTATTCAATATATTTAGATTTTTTAATTTATGTCCATCCCTTCTAGGTTTTTTATTTCTTAAGTAGGAAATAAATAATATATAAATATTTTAACAATTATTAATAAATTATTCCACTCAACTAAAATATTATGTTTTAATTAGTTTTTAAAATCGTAACATAAAAGAAAGATCTAAAAATATCATTAAATAATTACTATTTTTTTGTAGGATGAGTTGGAGGAGGAGCATAGAAATGGCTCTTTTTTTGTAGAGGGACGCAGGGATATTCTAAGTGCTGCAATTGATTGACCAGAGCACCCTAGACGTGTTCGTGGCGTTGGAGGTGGCGTGGGGATCCGAAAATACTTTGGCTCTCAATCATGCGGGTCCTTTTCATCCGTAACTCCTGAATTTTTGGGCCACTTGACATCCATGATAACCCAGCAGGTTAGATTTGAGGTAAGCGAACAGGTCAAGAATGAAGTTAGATCTGAGATGGCCGAACAGGTCAAAACGAAGTTACATCGGAGATGGTTGAATAGGTCAAGAACGAAGTTAGATCCGAGATGATAAAACAGGTCAAGAACGAAGTTAAATCCAAGATGGCCGAACAGATAAGGAAAGATATTACACAACAGTTGTTGCAGCAATTCACCCAACCAATTGAAGTCACGAACCCTCCAGTTGAGGTGGATCCAAATCTCGGTCGTAGTGGGATTGGGAGTTGTGTTGGCCCTTCTGACATTCCAGCTCCTTTGTTTCCCCTGCTGACATTCAAGCTCGTTCGCCTCCCCCTACTGACATTCCAGCTCGTTCGCCTCCCACTAGAGTTAATGATCGATTTGAGTTATACGTCGATGATCGTTCTTCTACTCATCTGGTGGCCCTTGGGACAGTTCATGGGGGTTTGACGCTATATGGGGTGCCTTTGTCGATAAATTTTGTTAGAGTGGTGGTTGAGGACATTCGAGATGGTGATGCTCTCGTCCCGGAGTCGAAGGAAGAGGTAATCACGGTGAGGAAAGCACTAGGTGGTTTTATTGCATGGACAAAACATCTTGTGAAGCCTATGTCAACACAGGTAATTAATTGTTTGTTTGCTAATTACACTAAAATAGAGTGTCAATAACTATTAATTTATGTTTAATGTTTTAGGATACCGAGCGACCAACAAAACAAGGTCGGACTGTTCATAACCCCATTCTTGAATTGATTACTATTTCTTCTCGCCTTTATAAGCGTCCATTTCGGGTTCTGTGTGATGCAAGCATCTTTGGATTTTAGAATGACATCCCAGTGACCATTCATTACCAAGAAGTTTTGGACGTTGTGTTGTAATACCCCAAACTTTCATATTACTACTTGGCCAATAAGATTCATGCATGATATATTATTTAGATAATTTATATGATTTTGAAATTTAATTTGATTTCATTATGTGTTTTAGTTAGTAAACTTCTAATGAGTCCCTAAAGTATAGCTAATAAGAGTTATAACAAATTAATATTTCTTTGGGACATAATAATAATATACCAATTTACGAATAATGTTAAGTTATATAAAATAATAGTAGAATACAAGTAAATCCCAAGTTTCAAGTTATGAATATACTAACTTAATATTTTAAGATATTTATTTAAAAATAATTAAATAAAACTTAATTAAACGTAATTTCGACTAAATTAACTACTAATATATATATATATATATATATATATATATATATATATATATATATAATATAAGATATAAAGTCTTTAAAATTAATACATTATTATATATATATATTAATTGTCATTGTGTGTGTTTGAGGTGCATGTGTCATATAGTATGCATGTGCATGTACATATGTGTGTGTTATATATAGTATGCATGTAATTATATATATATATATATATACATATATATATATATATATATATATATATATATATATTGTGTGTGCATGTGTTGCAATCAAGAAAAAGAAAAAAAAAAACAACACACATGTATGAGTTTAAAACAAAGAGTAAGTAAAAGGCCTTTGTCCCACATCGCTTAGTTAATAAAACAAGGTTGAGTTTTTAGTCTATAAATAGAAAACCAACCTTAGGCTTCGAAACCACACAGTACATATATATATATATATATATATATATTATATATATATATATATATATATATATACTTATTAATAATAATATAGATATGGTTAGGGAGTCCTTTAATTAAGAAGCCCTGATTTAGTATATTTTCTTCAGGTGTCGAGGTTTTACCAAAGGATTATCGTGGGATATTACGTGGTGCTATTCTAAGGTACATTTTTTTATTAGTCTTTATTTATTTTTATTAATTTAGTATTTTATTTATGGGTAGTTAAAAATGGTATATTATTCTAATTAGCCTCTAGTGGTAATTAGAGTTAGTATTTTATTTAAGAAATTTAAATAGTATATTAATTTGTAATGATAAAGTATTTTAGTATAAATGTTTATTTTTCCCACAATAGTAGTATTTGCGATTTTTATTAATTTATTAGTAATTAGACTAAGCAATCCTTTATTTCTAAGAATATACAAGAATATGAGTTATCTAGAAAGGGACGTAATTTGTAAAATTGAAGTATTAAATTGAAGTCTAATCAATATTTTATCCTGATTAGATTATATTGAAGAAGTTTATATGTGTTTTGAGATAGTGTAAGCTTTGGACCTGAGGTAAGTAGAAATTCATCTGCAACTACAATGCATAAACATAGTATTGTTTGGTTTGCCTATATGATTGTGATTATGGTTTGTACTATCTGAATATTATATGAGTTGTTTGATGAATTATATTGATGTTTGCTTATTGATCATATGTATTGGCATGTGCACGTGCATACATGAGTCATGATCATATAAGGAAGTTTATTAAAATAAAAGATAGTTTTGACCACTGTTAGTGCATCGAGGCATGTGAGACATTAACTTGGGTGTGTGAGACATGTTTTTATGTTATATTGAGCCCGTTCCATGTGAGACATTACTTCGGGTATGTGAGACATTCTTACTGGCTCCGATCCCAGTGCCATGTGAGACATTACTTCGGGTATGTGAGACATTCGGACTGGGTATCGTAATGATTGATTATATGCTGAGCTCTTTCCGATGCAATACAGGTAGGTCAAGGGCCCAATAAGAAGTATTTTAAGAAATGGTTTACGCCATTAGCATGATAAGTGGATTAGCACTAATTTGTCTTGATTTTTAGTAGTATTTTATTTACGTTTTTTTATTGTTTTTGGTATAAGTTGATAAGTTTAAGCTTGAATTCATATATTTGTATTTTCAACTTATTTTACCATGTCTTGATCTAGATTGATGCAAATAAGTGATTATTTGTGGTTTTCATTTTATAGCTAAGTAACCGGAATAGTTCAGCACGTTAGAGATGAAGTATGATGATCGAGAGGCAAAGATCGAGCTTTCCGGTGAAGAAGTAGAAAGAATATGAAGCTGCCAGGTTTTCTATAACGGTTATTATGTTGGAACCATTGTAGAGTCGTTAAAGGAAGATCAGAGGCATTTACGGTAGCTGTTAACGGTAGCTTCCTACCGTAAAGTGCTACCACTATCTATAACGGTTAAGAACTGTTGCCCAGAACCGTTGTCGAAGTGCAGATATACAAAAATGAAGAGTTGACGGTAGCTTTCTATAAGCCGTAAGCCTTACCGTAAGCCCTACCGTAAAGACTTGACAGTGAAGCTTACGTTAGCTGCTTACGGTAGCTCCTTACCGTAAGGTGCCCAGAAAGGCGGTTTCATGACTTGTTGCCCAAGATTTCAAAATTTTATAAATACTACCCCATAAATCTAAAATTTTAAGTTATCTAAGCTATAGTTAGACACTTTAAACTTATTCCTAGGGTTTTTAAGGCCTCTTAGGGATTGAAAACCCCAATGAGTGCCGAGTTGTTTTTAGTTTCTCTTCAAAATTCTTAGATTTAGTTTCCTAGCCTTAGATTAATTTCGATTAGCTTTTAGATAATTTTGATTCAAGTTTTCTACAACCAAGATGCTGCAAATTCTTCGTTTAATTAGTAAGTTCTCTTTCGTTTAATTTTGTTTAATTAATTTCTTATACTTTGCTTGATAGTTTATATAATTAATCTTCAAAACAACCCCAACAAAACCCCCATGTGCTATGAATTGTATGATCTTGGTGACATTGAATTGATGATGGTGATGAGTTTATTATGATGAGATTGATGGAATTGCTTAGCTAGATTTAACGGGTCTAGAGCCTAGAATCGTCGTGAACCATCAATTGGGTTTATCCCAAGAGATCGTGGAAACGATTCGAAGCTTTAGAAACCAAGTTTCTTAATTATTTTCAAAACTCTTGAATTTTATTATTTTTTGTTTAGATCAATTTATTGTTTTTATGTGTTTAGATTAGGATTTTATTTTTATTTCGTATTCGTGAAAAACAAACACAAAAGGAACTTCCGAGCCTAGTTTTCCTTGAGAGACGATTCGGTTCAACTTACCAACCTTCACGCGATCCCGGTCTGTTGCGGGCGAGCTTTTAAAAATTTGACAAATATTTATAAGTAGGTACATAAAAGTTCGAATCAAAATTTTGGCACCGTTGCCGAGGAAAACTAAAGGTTGTGATATGTGTGTTTGTTCGTCGTATCCCTGTTTGTGTTTTTATTTTCGTTTCGTTTATCTTTAGTGTTTAGTTGTGATTTTTTGTTTTATTCATTTTTATTATTTTTATCCGGTGCGTTTAATCTTGTGTGTTGAGTGTTGTGTTTGCAAGGTACGTTTACAACCAAAACCCAAGATTTTTCAAACCGTTTTTCAAAAATATAAAAAATAAAAAATTTCGAAAATTAAAAAAATAAATTCAAAAATATTGTTTTTAATTTAAAAATATTTATTTTTCAAAATCCAAAAAAAATCGAAATTAATTTTCTTTTATTTTATTCCTTTCAAAAAAATCATTTAAAAAAATCGAGAAATATTATTTTTTTTAAAAAGATTTAAAAAAATGTATTACCCGTACGAGATACCACCATACGATTGGCGTCGTGAACTTCGACCGGCCATTCCGTTGAGCGCCGCGATGAAGAATTACTTTCCTGACAAGTACGACCAATTGAATCTCCCGATTTTTTATGGACGAAGAAACGAAGATGCGCTTCAATTCATGCGGAAGTTCGAGTTTATCACCGATAGTTCTCCTCTTCTCGGGCTTACATGGGAGAAAGTGCGGTTGCGACTCTTCACTTTTGCGCTAAAAGATCGGGCAAAGGAATGGTTATTGAAGCGAGAACCCGATTGACCGCTCGTCATTAAGTGTCAAATTAAATATTTTATTTTTCTTCAGCTTCTCTCTACAAACTAGTAGTAGTGACAAGTAAGGGCCGATCCCACGAGGAGTGTGGTTTAGATTGTGATAATTCGTATTTTAGTAAACAAATAAATGGGGTAGAAATTGTGAACTAATCTAAGAGAACTAAATAACAAAATAAATAAGCAATAAAATAATTAACGAAAAATTCAATAATAATAAAGTTCTAGTTCTAATTCTGTCTCCACCCTCGATTCACTCATTCAACCAACTACGATATCATAATCCAATCATCTTATGCGACTAAAAACCCTAAGTAGCAATAAGCTCTGATAATCGAATTTGCCCTTACCGTTACTCAATTAAAATAAGCTCTTTAATTGATTCTAATTATTGAACAACCTAGAATAAGCTCTCTAGATTTAATCCAACAATAGCATTAATACCCAGGAAAATAGGTTAATCTAAGAAATAAACACATGATCTCGGTTTATTTAACCTATGTTGTGTTATCCCTAATGATTCGCAGTCTTTAGTTGCTTCAGAGAAATTGTAATTACGATAATTACACGAGAAGCAATCCTATTTCTAGCAATAGATAACCAACCCCTAATCTAAGTGAACAAGCCAAATTAAGAATTAAGTGATCATGTCATGAATTTATCATGAAAAGTAAACAAGATAACACAAGCAATTGCATATGAAGAACGAAAGACAATTTTACATAAATTAATTAAAACATAGTTTCAGGAGGGTTTCAACATCCCTAGAACTAGATAATAAGTCTACTCACTCATGGAGTTCATAGAATAACAGGAAAATAAAGAAATAAGACATAGTTCTAAGATAGATAAGAGATAAGAAAGCTTAGATCTTGAATCTTGAGTCTTCAATCTTCAAGCTCTTAATGGTTGGGTGTTTTGGACTCCTTTTTGTGCTTAGAAACCCTAAGACTTATGTTGTGTGTCTCTTTGGGTCGGAATTAGGTCAGGTTTATATAGGATTCTTCTTTCTTTTTGCGCAATTTTTCTTCCAAAAATAGTTCGGCCAAGTCGGCGTCGACAGGGCGTCGATCGACGCATGCCAGCCCTAGGCGTCGAAGCGCATCATCCGCCCGCATCGACGTGCATGAGCGTCGATTAACGCACCTTCAATCGACGCTACAGAGAGTTACCGTCGAAATGGCATCGACCGACAGACTTTTAATCGATGCTACTGCAGCTTCTGGTCGACATGGCATCGATCGACGCGCACAACAAGCATGAAATGCCGCACATCGCGTCGAACGATGCGAGACATCCTCGGCATCTACGCGAGCATCGAAGCAACATCCTGACTTGGTTGTTTTCTTCCGCCGATTCGTTGGTCCTCGTCTCTCAACTTCCTTGTTAACCATCTTTCACTCAATATAGCACCAAATACTGCAAAATAAAGAAGAAATATACAATTGGTGCTCCTCCACTCATAATAATGAATATGCGAGAAATAAACATATATGAGAACATTAAGCGCATAAAAATATTGGAATTAAATCATTAATTATCGTACAATTTCTCGCCTATCATCGATTCCTTGCAAACGTGGGATGAAGTAATCGACAAGTTCATGAGGAAGTTCTACGTGCCTAATGTAATATGTAATCGTTGTGGATACCCAGGACATATGGCGAACGAATGTTTAGTATTATTTTACGAGGAGCCACAGGAGGAAGTTGTCGCCGTCCAAGATTGTACGAGCCACGATTCTTATGTGTCTCCCAACTCAGTTCCATCCTACCCGAGCTATGAAGAATATAAACCGGACGATAAATTTTTGGTGGAGAAACTAGAACAAGAAGCTGTGATCATTAATGTTCAAGACGACATCGTCCCATTAACCATACAAGAAGAAGACCCTTTTGAGTTCATGCGTTAAGATTCTGAGTCTGTGAGTCGATATTTGGAGAATATAGAGAAGTCGTGTGCTCAAATACGGGCTTCCTTGGTAGAATCGTCGAAGGAGGGGGAAGAGGTACCAATTCTTGATGTTGTCGAGTCCCCTTTGGTGGTAGAAAATTAATGCTCGAATACGTGTTTAGAAGTGGAATGTGAAGGGGAAGTTATTGAGTATACGGTGGAGATCGCCCCTCTTGCACTTTTCGGAGATTTTATGGATGATGAGGAGGAGTTGTTTCCACTGGAGTATTCAAATGACGTTGGAGGTTCAAGGTCGTTGGAGTTCAATGAGAATGGAGGAGTCGAGTTGCCCGATTTGGAAGAGAGTGGGGTTGTCAAGACGTATGAAGATCCACCCGATACTTTAATTAATATTGAAATGGAGGTGGTGGATGAATTTTTGAAGAAGGAAGAGATGATCGAACCTCTTATCGAGCCACCCGAAGCATTGATGGAGAATAACAATAAAATGGTTGTTGATGTAGTTGAAGAGATTCCCCCTCCCCTTTGCCCTTTTATAGATTTTAATTATTTTCACAATATTGAGGGGGATGTTAAACAAGTGAAGAGGTTCAGAGTGTTTGGAGGATTTTTCGTTTGTTCGACGGGTTTCCTAAATTTTAAGAAGGTCGAGGATCACCCTGTGCCCCAATTTACATTTGATATGTTTGTTGTGATCAATTATTTACTTTTTCGACCTCCGAAGCAAGTAGAAGTTTTTGTTCTACGACTTGTTGTCTATGCCCACCTTGGTGATTTTAATCGCCTATGCTTACTATTGGAGAATACTAAGGCGTGGCAACCCAAGTGTTTGATTTCTTTCCTTAGCTTTTATTTTTATTTTTATTTCTTTTATTTTATTAGTTGTGTCTATGATTTGGTACTTTTTATGCGGTGTTGATGTGTATAAAAAGTTGAGAAATTCTCCAATGATGGTTAATTTAGATATTTCCAATCACGGGATTCACTACGAATGTTGATTGTGCATAACTTTTTGGAGCCGCTCGACTATCTTTCAAGGAAGTTCCTTACTCCTTTACTCGTTTTTCTTACTTTTCTTTATATTTAGGGCAATCAGGTGATTGCCGAGTTTTTGGAGGGGGGGATGGTTGAGCGTAATTTATATTATATTCTTAAAAAATGTGCAATTTTTAAAATTTTTACGTTACTGATCACTATTTCTGCACGATATTATGTTTGTATGGCTTGCCTATCGAAGTTGACTACGTAGGATTTGATGTTCTTGTCTTTGAGCGTGTATAAGTGCATAAATTTTTCAAAATTATTATTATATATATTGTAAAATGGTACTTGGACGCAATTGATTTTGCAAAACCTTAAAAGCAGCTTCAATTCAAAACTTTTTCATGCAAAAAGCCTGTGAGTAGCCTGAGTGATTATCATCTTTGCATTTGCTTGAATGAGTTTCAGTTTTGATATCTCTTTGATACCGTTGTGTGTAGTTGACTTTGAAAATGAGGTTAAGGCACAGATAAAACCCAGCCACTATAAATTCCGAATGAGCCAATCATAGCCAAATAATCCATGCCTATAACCCTGAGTGATTTTATTGAGTTGGCCCCTACAAACCCATTAAAAGGGTGGGGTAGGAGTTCGTTATTTTTATTGGTTATTAGTGTTTTGGAATTTTTTTTATCAGTAATTATGAACTTTTGTAATTAAGGAGCACCATCCGAAAAAAAAAAAGAAAAGAAAAGAAAAAGAAAAAAACGACCCCTAAAAAAAAGAATAATAAGGGGGAGATAAAAAAAAGAGAAAAAAAGATGGTGAGTCTTTTTATATTGTGTTTAGTCATTGCCTACGCGCTAATAGGGCTTGTATTTTATTGTTTATTTTATTATGAAGCCTAATGTTTAGAAGGCAAAAGAGTTGTGTAAGAAGCGTATTATAAGCTTCAATTGAGTTTAAGTGGTTTGAGCTTCAATTCGGTTTTAGAGTATCGAGTTGAGAAATAGCCTAAGTTTAAATGCTACGTTATGAGTGTTAGTGAGGTTTTTTATTTTGAACGAGTTGAAGCAACTTGTTTCGAGATGAGAATGGGTTTGGTGAGTTATTGAGCCACACGACTTATATATTCCATACCCGTCCAAAGAGCCTTACATTACAACCTAAAAAGACATTTTCCTATTCTTAGTTCGATAACACACTTAATTTGCGATTGAAAAGAGATTGATTTTCGTTTCTTATTTATTGTGTATGTATTTGTATGATTTGAGTGTATACATATCTCATGCAGCAATGCTTGAGTGCTTTGAGCGTACACCCTATATGTTACCCTTTTGAGAGGATACATGATTTTGTTTTTGGAGCGACAACGTAATAAGGGAGGATTGTTTGACGCTGCGTGACTTGTATCTATATTTTCAAAATAATCTATGTAGCATGACATGACTCATTACTTGAGCATATTTTCTTTCTTGTTATACTTTGAAATAATCGTTTGTTCGAGGAAGAACAAACCAATAAAGCATGGGGTAGTTATGATAATTCAAGAATGAGTTGCATTGATTTATGACATTTAATGAATATGCATGATTTATGCTTACTGAGCTTTAGCTCATGTAGTTTATGCATTGTAGGTGAGCCCGATAATGTCTAAGTACTAGCTGACTGCGTTGTTGGAGTTTAATGAAGCTTTGAGAATCTTTGTACATGGATGACGACCTGTTGGGCAGGATAATGGGCTTGTTTTTCTTTCTTTTGAAGTTTTGTTATACCTTTTGGGATACTTTTAGCATGTTTGAACATTTAAACAGATATTGTAAATATGGTGTGGAGCTTGTAAATAAGTTTTATAACTCTTTATCTCTATATAAATAAATAACTTTTGTTTAAGCTATAAGCAATAATGTTTTAGTCATTTGATTAAAAAAAATTACGTTTTTCAAGTAAGTAAGTTTTCACACTCAAATCGATAGGTTCTTTTCTTTCTTATGTCTGAGGGGTGTGGGGGTTGTGAAAGAGTGGTATCAGAGCCCAAATTTGTGTCCTGTAGACTGTCCATGTACAATGAACTCAAAGCTTATGGAACACGACAATGCTGGTAAGTTAATTTAATTTGTTTTTGGGTTGTAACTTATTATATAACTCTTGAATTATATTGGCCATGTGGGTTAGGTTTTGTTGATTAGATACTATAATTAGGATGAGGACGAGAGGTGGAGGAAGTAGGAGGGAAGCTGAAGAGACATCAAATCCTTGTGATGATCGCGATGCTGTTATTAACCGTCTGGCTGAGCTGGTGGAACGAAAATCACAACAAATTTAAGAACTCATCCAGCAGAGGGATGCGAATAGCCAACCTAGGGATGAAATGAATCGACCAAAAACTCAAGCGAGAGATTTCGAAAACTAAACCCACCTATCTTTGAGGATGCAGTAGATCCCGTGGTTGCAGAAGATTGGCTTAGAACCTTAGATAATATGTTCCAATATAGTAGATTCCCTGAAGAATAAAAAGTATTGTGCGCTTTGTTTATGTTACGTGGTAGTGCAGGACACTGGTGGGATACAATGAAAAGTATTGAAAATGTAACTACCATGACTTGGGAGAGATTCAATGAACTTTTTAAGAATAAATATTTCACAGCTTCTGCACGTGTAATGAAGATGAATAGGTTCATACAATTGAGGCAAGGAGGCATGACAGTCATAGACTATATTCTTAAGTTTGACCAATTATCAAGGTTCGCAGATGGTCAGCACTGATGCGTTGAAGATAGAACGATTCCTTGAAGGCCTGAGGCCAGAAATTTATCGAGATGTGAGTATGGCTGGAACTCAAGGGGCAACGTATTCACTAGTTGTTGAAAGAGCAGTGGTTGCAGAACAAGCTGAGCTGAAAATAAGGCATGCACAAGAGGTTCGACGTCAAATCACACAAAGGCGGGGACAACGTTGGAATGAAGCTGAAAAGAAGAGGCCGCCTTAATTCCAAGGTCTAAGATATAAATCTTAGCAACGACGAGGGCAAGAACAAGAAGATCCAAGAAAACGTATGAGGATCGATCAGGGCAAAGCACTAGTACAACTACCTACTTGTCCCAAATGTGGAAAGCAACACAATGGAGCTTGTCTTCGGGGTTCTGGAGTATGTTTTGCATGTGGACAGCCCGGACACATAGCTACTGTGTGCCCAAATAAGCCAAAGCCCAATACCCAGGAAAGATCACCAGTCAGGGTGTTTGCCATAAGTCATGATGATGCTGAAGTGAACCCATATTTTACTTACAGGTAATCTAGCTGTGTTTGGTGTTCCCACATTTGAATTGTTTGATTCTGGAGCTACACATTCATTTGCATCCACTGAGCATGTGAGGAAAATTGGTAGGGTACCAGATAAAATAGAGATAGGTTATAATGTGGTAATGCCCTCTGGAGATTCAAAATTGACTAATCAGGTTTTACGAGCATGTTGTATTCCTATTGAAGGAAGAGAACTCTATGTCAATCTGATTATGTTAGACATGAGTGGTTATGATGTAATTTTCGGTATAGACTGGTTATCAAAGTATCATGCTACTATTGATTGCAAGAAAAAGGTTGTGACATTTGACCCACCTGGAGGAGAATCATTTTCCTTTATTGGGGTTAGTAAGAAATTTAGATTTCTAATAATTTCGGCAATGAAAGCACAACGATTATTAAATAATGGTTGTTGAGGACATTTGGTAAGTGTTAGGAGTATCGAAAAACAAGATTGTCTCAACATAAGCGAGTTACCAATTATTAAAGAGTACCCTGAAGTATTTTCCGATGATTTACCAGGATTACCACCCGATCATAAGATAGAGTTTGTAATTAATTTACAGCCTGGAACAGTTCCAATATCTAAATCCCCGTATAGGATGTCACCAACTGAGTTGAAAGAGTAAAATATACAATTGCAAGAATTGATAGATAAAGGTTTCATTAAGCCCATCTTTTCACCATGGGGTGCACCTACCTTGTTTGTTCGTAAGAAAGATGGTACGCTGAGAATGTGTATAGATTACTGAGACCTGAATAAAGTTACTATCAAGAACAAATACCCATTACCTAGGATTGATGATTTATTCGACCAACTTAAAGGTGCGACAGTATTTTCTAAGATTGACTTGCGTTCGGGTTATCATCAACTGAAGATTAAAGAAGAAGACATTCCTAAGACGGCGCTTAGTACACGATATGGGCACTATTAGTTTCTAGTAATGCCATTCGGCCTGACAAATGCTCTAATATATGGGCACTATGAGTTTCTAGTACACGATAGGGTATTCAAAGAGTTTTTGGATAAATTTGTGATATTGTTTATTGATGATATTCTTATTGTTAGAATAAGGTGACCAACAAGCCAACTTGTGGCTGTGCTCTCACCATTTTCTTGTAATACAATTGGTTTTTATTCGTAATAATATCTTTTATACTTATTGGCATTCCATATCTTTTATCCCATGCTAGTTGCATAGGTATGGTCCTGATGAAGTTACTTTATTACGGTGGATTGGTCTAGCAGAACCGTGAGATAATCGAATTGAGAAAAATACGAGAAAATTATTCTGGACGCGAAAATATAATTGTTATATTTTTCGAAATTATCGTTTGCGAGAAATGATTTAATTCCAATGGGCGTTTTTTAAATTGGGTCGGCCCAATAAGCCTTTACAGTTATCGATTATCTCACGGTTCTGCTAGACCAATCCACCGTAATAAAGTAACTTCATCAGGACCATACCTATGCAACTAGCATGGGATAAAAGATATGGAATGCCAATAAGTATAAAAGATATTATTACGAATAAAAACCAATTGTATTACAAGAAAATGGTGAGAGCACAGCCACAAGTTGGCTTGTTGGTCACCTTATTCTAACAATAAGAATATCATCAATAAACAATATCACAAATTTATCCAAAAACTCTTTGAATACCCTATCGTGTACTAGAAACTCATAGTGCCCATATATTAGAGCATTTGTCAGGCCGAATGGCATTACTAGAAACTAATAGTGCCCATATCGTGTACTAAGCGCCGTCTTAGGAATGTCTTCTTCTTTAATCTTCAGTTGATGATAACCCGAACGCAAGTCAATCTTAGAAAATACTGTCGCACCTTTAAGTTGGTCGAATAAATCATCAATCCTAGGTAATGGGTATTTGTTCTTGATAGTAACTTTATTCAGGTCTCAGTAATCTATACACATTCTCAGCGTACCATCTTTCTTACGAACAAACAAGGTAGGTGCACCCCATGGTGAAAAGATGGGCTTAATGAAACCTTTATCTATCAATTCTTGCAATTGTATATTTTACTCTTTCAACTCAGTTGGTGACATCCTATACGGGGATTTAGATATTGGAACTGTTCCAGGCTGTAAATTAATTACAAACTCTATCTTATGATCGGGTGGTAATCCTGGTAAATCATCGGGAAATACTTCAGGGTACTCTTTAATAATTGGTACCTCGCTTATGTTGAGACAATCTTGTTTTTCGATACTCCTAACACTTACCAAATGTCCTCAACAACCATTATTTAATAATCGTTGTGCTTTCATTGCCGAAATTATTAGAAATCTAAATTTCTTACTAACCCCAATAAAGGAAAATGATTCTCCTCCAGGTGGTTCAAATGTCACAACCTTTTTCTTGCAATCAATAGTAGCATGATACTTTGATAACCAGTCTATACCGAAAATTATATCATAACCACTCATGTCTAACATAATCAGATCGACATAGAGTTCTCTTCCTTTCAATAGGAATACAACATGCTCGTAAAACCTGATTAGTCAATTTTGAATCTCCAGAGGGCATTACCACATTATAACCTATCTCGATTTTATCTGGTACCCTACAAGTTTCCTCACATACTCAGTGGATGCAAATGAATGTGTAGCTCCAGAATCAAACAATTCAAATGTGGGAACACCAAACACAGCTAGATTACCTGTAAGTAACATATGGGTTCACTTCAGCATCATCATGAGTTATGGCAAAAACCCTGGCTGGTGCTCTTTCCTGGGTATTGGGCTTTGGCTTATTTGGGCACACAGTAGCTATGTGTCCGGGCTGTCCACATGCAAAACATACTCCAGAACCCCGAAGACAAGCTCCATTGTGTTGCTTTCCACATTTGGGACAAGTAGGTAGTTGTACTGGTGCTTTGCCCTGATCGATCCTCATACGTTTGCTTGGATCTTCTTGTTCTTGCCCCTCGTCGCTGCTGAGATTTATATCTTGGACCTTGGAATTGAGGCGGCCTCTTCTTTTCAGCTTCATTCCAACGTTGTCCCTGCCTTTGTGTGATTTGACGCCGAACCTCTTGTGCATGCCTTATTTTCAGCTCAGCTTGTTCTGCAACCAATGCTCTTTCAGCAACTAGTGAATACGTTGCCCCTTGAGTTCCAGCCATACTCACATCTCGATAAATTTCTGGCCTCAGGCCTTCAAGGAATCGTTCTATCTTCAACGCATCAGTGCTGACCATATGCTCTGCGAACCTTGATAATTGCTCAAACTTACGAATGTAGTCTATGACTGTCATGCCTCCTTGCCTCAATTGTATGAACTCATTCATCTTCATTACACGTGCAGGAGCTGTGAAATATTTATTCCTAAAAAGTTCCTTGAATCTCTCCCAAGTCATGGTAGTGACATTTTCAATACTTTTCATCGTATCCCACCAGTGTCCTGCACTACCACGTAACATAAACGAAGCACACAATACTTTTTCTCCTTCAGGAACTCTACTATATTGGAACATATTATCTAAGGTTCTAAGCCAATCTTCTGCAACTACGGGATCTACTGCATCCTCAAAGATAGGTGGGTTTAGTTTTCGAAATCTCTCGCCCACTATCTCAATTTGTCCTACTTGAGGTTGTGGTTGATTCATTTCATCCCTAGGTTGGCCACGTGCATCCCTCTGCTGGATGAGTTCTTGAATTTTTTGTGATTGTCGTTCCACCAGCTCAGCCAGACGGTTAATAACAGCATCGCGATCATCACGAGGATTTGATGTCTCTTCAGCTTCCCTCCTACTTCCTCACTACTATTCCCACCTCTCGTCCTCATCATAGTTATAGTATCTAATCAACAAAACCTAACCCACATGGCCAATATAATTCATGAGGCATATAATAAGTTACAACCCAAAAATAAATTAAATTAACTTACTAGCATTGTCGTGTTCCATAAGCTTTGAGTTCATTGTACATGGACAGTCTACAGGACACAAATCTGGGCTCTGATACCACTCTGTCACACCCCCACCCCTCAGACGTAAGGAAGAAAAGAACCTATCGATTTGAGTGTGAAAACTTACCTTACTTAAAAACGTAAATATTTTTTTAATTAAAAGGGAATAAAACATTATCGCTTATGATTTAAACAAAAGTTATTTATTTATATAGAGATAAAGAGTTATAAAACTTATTTACAAGCTCCACACCATATTTACAATATTTGTTGAAAGTTCAAACACGCTAAAAGTACCCCAACAAGGTATAACAAAACTTCCAAAAGAAAGAAAAACGAGCCCCATCATCCTGCCCAACAGGTCGTCATCCATGTACAAGGATTCTCAAAACTTCATGAAACTCCAACAACGCAGTCAGCTAGTACTCAGACATTATCAGGCTCACCTACAATGCATAAACTACATGAGCTAAAGCTCAGTAAGCAGAAATCATGCATGTTCAT
>BMAC01000260.1:763801-799085 GCA_014905375.1 Phtheirospermum japonicum | reverse complement strand
TAGTTGTGTCGAGCAACTCGGCCTCATTATTCCGTTGCTTTATTTTTCCAAAACTCGCATTGGTTAATCATAAACTGATGATTGCAATCGATTCCAGAAAATTATGCGCGTCAATCTGAAATTGCCTGAAACCCAACTTAACATGATGTTTAATGTTACTGAAGTCGCCGACGCTATCAAGTAATCCTATAAAACGTCCATTTCTAATTTTATCCACATTCAAAATTTAAACCAGTTTAAATGTAAATGGGACAATGAAGACTAATCCTCAAACTTCTGGGTGCATAAACTTAATGCTTTCTTCCCTTTCCTAGAAATCCTGCGACATTAAACATGCTACATTTTTTTAATAAATCCTAAGCAAATGCAAAAACTGTGCAAGTTGAAATCAGAAAAACAAGTGTACTCCAATGCAACTAACAAGAATCCAACTAATGCAGTTGGCAAAGCCACATAATTGACAATCTAGGCACATATAGTTATTAAATGAAATCCAACCACCTAAAGCTAGCAGAAAGCTATGCCTTGAAATAAATGGATCTATAACACAGCAACAAGCCCCAATTAATAAACTTCTGACCATAAAAATTGTCGAAAAAATAAAAATTAACCAAAAACCCTAAACTAAGAATCTGACAGAGAACGAAGAAAATATAAAAATTGGGTTCGAATCATAAACCCTAGAAGAAGAAGAAGAAGAAAATGCACTCAATTACACAAGTAGTTCGACTCAATTATACAAGTATTAAAAAAAATATGAACAAACCAGAAACCCTAGAAGCAGAAGAAAAACCTGATTGAGCCGCCTTCCAAATCAGCAATGGTTCGATTTACTTGATAAAACGCCGATGATGGACTCAATTTAACTCCGTCTTCTTCAGGTTTGAGCTGGAAGCGATGGCTTGCCGGAGCGAGGTGGGAACGGGAGCGAGCTGGAAGCGACGGCTTGCTTGAAAGGAAGAGAAATAAAATAAATAATAAAACGGGCTCTGTTCTTTTGTTAAAAAAAAGGGACTGAAACGTATTAAAATTTTAAGTTTAATTAAATTCATATTGAGAACGGTATATTATTACCGTTCTGTTTCAGGATATTTAGAGAACGGTATTTCATATACCGTTCTGTATCGGGACATATCGAGAAGGGTATTTTTTACCGTTCTGTATCATCGATCATATCCAGAAGGGTTTTCCATACTTCGTTCTGGAAATTAAAAATAATGGGCGGCAAAAAAATTTATTTTCGCGGCATTAAATTGATCAAGCCAATTGAGAACGGTTTTATAAATACCGTTCTTGATTGATTTTCAATCCAGAACGGTATTTGTAATAACGTTCTGTACTTGCACAACATCCAGAACGGTAATTAAATACCGTTCTGGATTGTACACAATCCAAAACGGTATTTAATTACCGTTCTGGATGAAGGCATAGTCCAGAAGGGTTTTTCAATAACCGTTCTGGAATGTCCGCATTCAAGAACGGTAATTGCATACCGTTCTGGAAAATCATCTATCCAGAACGGTAATTTCAAAAACCATTCTGGAAACTCTAGTCCAGAACAGTATTTTAAATACCTTTCTAGATGCACCAGGATGTTCTGTTCTAGAATGCAGTTTCTGCACTAGTGCCAGAATAAATTTTTACCTCTTGCGTCTACTTATAGAAAAGGTTGTGGGAAAAGTGGAGTGGGTTTGAGATTTTACTTATAAACCAAAGATAGTTTTTAATTTTGGAAAGTTAGGGCTTAGGTTTAGGGGACTCGGGCTAGTCATTGAGCTCGTTTTTAAAGTTCGAAAAGAGTCGACCCAAAGACACTTAAGTTTTAAATTAAATAATTTTCGCAAATGATCCAATAGTATTTTAAGTTATTAAGTAAATTATAATAATTTTAGAAATTGAAGTTATTTTATAAAATTAAAATCTTTTAATTTGATTATAATAATATTTTAAAATAATTTATGATAATTTACATAGAATACAACTACAATATAATAGTCTTTAAAATTTAGGTATATAATAGAATTTACAATCGTTTTATAAATCTTATTAAATAGAATTTCTTAAATCAATTAAAATTAGAAGTAAAAAATATTCAATTGGATTTGAATAGTAGGCTTAGTGTATATGAAACAATAGAATATGATAAAAAAAATACATTGGGCTCGACATAAGAAGAAAATTAAAAACAAAGACTTGGGCGTTACAATAACACCAGCAACAATCAAAAATAACATCACAATCAAGCCCTCAAACCATTAATTCTCATCCTTGGGCATAATCGTCACCCTCTTAGTGTGAATATCACAGAGGTTAGTATCCTCGAACAATCCAACGAGATAGGCCTCAGCTGCCTCCTGAAGCGCCACTACGGTGGAGCTCTTGAACCTCAGATCCGCCTTGAAATCCTGCGCGATCTCACGAACAAGCCTCTAGAAAGGCAGTTTGCGGATCAGACGCATGGTCGACTTCTGGTACTTTTGGATCTCACGGAGGGCGACAGTGCCGGGGCAGAAGCGGTGGGGTTTCTTCACTCTGCCGGTCACCGGAGCGGATTCCCGGGCGGCTTTGGTGGCCAACTGCTTGTGCGGCGCCTTGCCCCTGGTGGATTTGTAGGTGGTCTACTTGGTGCGAGCCATTTCAAGGGATTTTTATTTGTGTAATTTGGAGGAAAAGGGGAATTTCACCTTATGAAGATTGTTGGCTGAGGGAAATATTATCCTTCACTCCTATCTCACCCTTCCCTCTTTCACTCGGTCAATGCCCTAATTTTCGACGGGTCATCGACTAGTGGTGGCAAACAAAAGGATGAGACTCGGTGTTTCGACGGGTATTGGAGGAGATCCAGTGGCTGATAAATGATGACGGGAAGCAGTAGACCTATTATAAGGTTCTCCTTGTATCTTCTATTCAATAATAGGTTTAATTAATGTTGAATATAAAGTTCAATAGAATTATGCGTAGTTGTTCGACAATTGAATTTCATAGAAAGGTGCATCTCATCTATTCCACTGTACAACAAGGACTCTAATTCTAATCCTGCGACACCAGGTAATTATTTATTTTCTTTTTCTTGGTGACTTTATGATTTTTCTTGGTCATTGTCTCCCAAATCCCCAACCCCTTTCCTTCGACTGCACGCCCGCGCGCACACATACACGCACACACAATTGCCCTGAACAAAGTATGCGGGGTTGCAGATGGGCTTGAGTGCTTAAAATGAAAAGGAATAGCTACTTCACATTTATATTAACAGTGCCATTCTAATAATAGCTTCTTTAATGGGTTTTGGAAAATTGGAATTAACGATAAAGGACTGATTGATAAGCTCTTACCTCAGGCTCATCCGAAGGTTTCGAAATGGTTGTGTACCGGAAAGAGGGAGCCCATTATCTAGAGGGCGGCCCATTCGCCAAATCCTCCTCGCCCCTTTCTAACCCACCGCTGAGTCACCACAGAAAATCCAAAAGCTTAGCTAATTGCTTAGCATCGCAGAACGACATTTTTCCATCGGCACCTCGGCTGCCCGATTTGGGCCTGAGGGCCAAGCCTTTTCCCGAGCCAAAGGTTTCATTTTTTTTATTGTATGTTTTTTTTTCTTTTAATTTATCCTGCATTTTTTTCTATTTTAAGCTGCACACTGTGTTTTGTGTCTCTAGTCGCTGCATATTATTACGTTGATTATTATACAAATTTGTGGAACTGATTATTGTGTACAGACGGTGTTATCTGATATTTGAAATTGCATCAGAAAAGTTACCATTTAGATACTTCAATATAATGACAAACGCAGCCTATAATTTATCTTGGTATTTCTTTTTAATTAGTATTCATTTAGATACTTCTTTCCAGCACGATTCCTGTGGGTTTGGGAGATTTTATTTTGATCGACAATGGGAATGGAGTTAGAAAATTGTCGAGCGCATCGAGTTGGCAGGATTCGGAAAATGGAGCATTGTTATTATTGTGGCCCACGTCGAAGTGGAGTTTGAAGCCGGATTTTCTGGCTCTTTCGAATGCGGCTATTCCGAAGCCGTCTAGTCGGAAAAACAAATCGGAGCTTGACTAGGTTAGTGCTTTTTACGTATTGCTATTTTTGGAAGTATTCGTCCGGGGAGAAATAGCAAAAGAATGGTTATTCTTGGTAAAGAAAGAAATAAACGTTCACGATGATTTAGATAGGTCTTCGGGGTTTCTTTTGGTTGATTTATATGCGCTCTACTTTATGAGAGTTGAAATGTCGAGTTTATTTTTCTGTTTCGATTAGAGGACTCTGTTAGAGAATGTGCGCAAGCATGTATCAATGGGACTTTGATAGGATTATGTATATTAGACTCTCAGAGAGTGTCTGTTCATTTTGGTGATGTGTAAAGAGGAATATATTATACATGTATTTATTATATATCATTACATATATATTCTTTTTGCTTCAAGTTTTATAATAAATGCTACTGTGTTAGCTTAATTAATAATCACTTACCTCTTTTCCCTTTTTTTCTCTTGTTATTTCTTTCTAGGAATGTAGTTTTCATAAAATGAGGTATTTGCTTAGACCTGAKTGCGTGTAGGTMTAACTTTCCCATACTTAGTGTTTTTCTTTGCTGATTCAAATGCTTATGACCAGAGTAAACGGATGCGAACGGGAGGTGATTGATTATACACACACTGCTTATTCAACGTCTCCTTTTCATCCTCCCCACCAGCTATCTGGGCACCAAAATGGGTATGTTGTATATAGATTTACATACAAATTGTAGCTGAAAAAATATACCGAAGCTTTTGCGTGGAGTTTTTTATTTATTCTAATAAAGATGTTATTTCATGTCAGGTATATGCCCCCTGCTCCTCCCCCGTACGATCCATACGTGGGTTATGAAGTTTCTCTCATTCCAATGCCTTCTCCAGTGAACGTAGATTATAAAAGGAGAGCCAAAGATTAGCCCATTGATCAGAGTGGTGGTAACTCTTGGGGGAACTATGATTATATACTTGATTGTGAGTTCAAGAAAAGTGATTTCATTAACGTGGGATAAGGAATTAATTTGATGAAAAATGTTGTTGTTTTTTTCTTTCCAAATGTTGTGCCATCATTTCAGATTTATTAATACCCCTCTACTTATATGTCTACTTATATGTCACCTGTTCATATATGTACAATAGTTATCAAAATCAACTAATGATGCTTAATTATATACCTAATTAATTGATGTGCCGATGCAGTTTCCAGAATTGAGAAAGAAAACATAACAATGGATCAGGGGCATCATGAAGGCATTTGATGTCTCTTCGGAAAAAAAAATGAAGATAGAGGTGGATCTGTTGATTGGAAGACCTAAAAGTTGAGTGCAATTCACTAAGTTCGCCAGTTAGATTGGGGTTCTGGATATTTTAAAGTAATATTTTGGCTAATCACTACTACAGAAACAGCTTTCTAAGGCTGTTAATTAAAGGCGGTTTTCTAAAAACCGCCTTAAAATTACTTTTAACGGCGGTTATGGCAATAACCGCCGTGTTAAAAAGGTCTTTTTACGGCGGTTTTCAGAAAACCGACGTTAAAATTGGATATCAACAGATTTTAACGGCGGTTTTCTAAGAACCGCCGTAAAGGTGATGTAAATCTACGACGGTTTTATAAAAACCGACGTAAATCTATGTAAGTCTACGGCTGTTTTCAAACCGCCTTAAAATCTTAGGTATTCTACGACGGTTTCTTAGGAACCGCCTTAGAATTCATAGACTGCCATGTCACTGATCCTTGTCTTGCTTAAGCAAGTTGTTTCAACCGTTGATCCGTGTCTCATCCAACGATCATTAAATATTAAACCATAAAAATAAATAAATATTAAACTAAAAAACTATCAATATTAAATAAAAAAAAAAAACTAATCCCTTACGAATTTCCCTTCGTCCACCCTTTCGCTCCCTTCATTAAACCCGACTTCGCCAGCCACCACTCCTCCGTAGACGGCGGCGCCTCCGCCGCAAAATCATACCTGTCGTGCGACGCCAAGTACAGCAAGTACACCCAGTGCGAGGACCAGCAGAGATCGCTGAAATTCGATAGGGACAGGCTGATATACAGGGAGAGGCACTGCCTGGAGAAAGACGTGTTGCTGAAATTCTGGGTACCGGCGCCGCATGGGTACAAGAATCTGTTTCAATGTACCACACAAGGAGCTCTCGGTCGAGAAGGCAGTTCAGAATTGGATCTGGTTCGAGGGGGACCGGTTCAGGTTCCCCGGCGGCGGAACATATTGACCTTTATCCCCCTTCTCGAGAACCCTAATTTTCTGGGGAGAAGGGCAGCGTCGTTGAGATGATATCCATGGCGTGAACAAAGCTCCAAATCTCCGTACTTCATCTGTGAATCAAAGGTTCCTCCGCCGAATGTTCTCCGCAGCAGCCCCGCCTCGCTCGCCGCCGCCTCAGCCTCTGGTTTGTTTTCTTAAAATTATACAGAGAAAAATCCGATTACTACCCATATTTATTTGGTTTGGTTTGGTTTGGTCACTTCGTGTTCTATGAAATCATTGAACCAAATTGTGAAAATTGATTTATTAGAGTTTGGTTTCGACGGAATTTGGTTTAGTATTTTTCGTGAATTGAAAGTTAGCTATACATTAGGCTCGTTTTGGTGAATTTGGGTATCATTATGTGATMMAAAAATTGGTGTTGTGAAGCATTGATCTGAAAATGTGGGAAACTGGATTTAATAGAGTTAGCCAGTGAAAAAATATTTTTATTTATTTATTTTATTCCTTTTTTGGGTTTTATTGAAAGTAGTTTCTTGATTGCAACACCTAATCAACAATATGAGAAAGCATGGATGGTAACTTCCTTACCATCCACTCCAGGTTGTAGCTGTAGCTGTATTTCTRGCATTGGGGTTTGCTTTCTATGTGTTCTTTGCGCCTTTTGTGGGGAAACAATTGTTCCAGTACATTGCGATGGGAATTTACACTCCACTTCTAATTTGCTCGTTTGGTCTATACATTTGGTGTGCTGGTTCCGATCCTGCTGATTCTGGAGTCTTTAGATCGAAAAAATATCTTAATATCCCAGATAACAGGAAGCTTACCAAACCAAGCGAGTCTAAACATGGTGGAGAATCAACTTCGTCAATCCGAGATGCCAATGGTGCAGCCGTTTGTGAGGAAGCTAACGCTAAGGGAAAAATAGGCGTTGGTGCACACCACCACGGCTATTTGTCGAAGATCAGTACGATGTGGTGCCTCCAGACAACGTATCCGTTAGTTCACTCGGAAAAAAGACAATATCCGAGGAACAAACCAAGAAAAAGAATCCCGCAGCTGTAAAGATCAGCCCGTGGACATTGGCCCGTTTAAACGCAGATGACGTGTCGAAGGCCGGCGCCGAGGCAAGAAAGAAGTCCAAGATCCTACGGCCCGTGGCAAGGCCAGATTCGACTTACGCCCACGAAACAGACAGCAGTTTCGGCAGCAGCGGTCGCAGGGCGAGCCTGAGGCCCGATAACAACCGGAAACGAGGGAGCAGGCGAATTCGCCTCCCTGCAGAAATGCCCCTAAACCCTCTATCAAAACTTCAAATCTCGGTCTCCCAAAACAATCGAGACCATCGTATGATGACCGAGTTATCGTCCAGCCTGGGCCCGTTACAGCTTGAAGCCCCAAGCGATTATAGGACGAGCCGAGGTATCCCGGGGCCGGGCCCAGCCAGTGGTATCATTGCTTCTTCGCCCGAGAGTAGCTTAGATTCTCCTGATATTCACCCTTTCCGAGTTTCCTCTTCGGGCCCGGAAGAGGGTAGGAGACTTGTCGGGCTTTCTGCTAACGACGTGTCTACTTAGACGGATAATCCTTTGTCGAGATCAACTAGTGATGGATATGATGCGTCATGTGGAGAAGATAGTGACAGAGTGCCTACGAGAATTATGCATAGGTCGGGTAATTGGAGTAGTGCCTTGTTTGGCTCTGAGCCAGATAGAAATGTTTCGAGATTTGTGCATCCGTCTTCGTCTACGTTGTCCAACCATTGGAAGATTTGAAGTTGTGCTCGTTGCATGAGAAAAAAAGAAAAAGAAAGGAACCTTGAGATTTTTTGATTTGTTGGCCGATGTTGAAACATCATCGCTCGATTTAATCGGGCAATCCTTCCAGTAATTTCCTTCGTTCGAGATTATTTACTGGGGTTTTGTGATTTGTGAAGGTGATTTGAAACGAAGTAAAAAAGCGGTTCAAGGTTAAAGAAACTTTTGGAATCTGTGACTTGGCGCCACTATTAGTGATCTTGCAGAATTGTGACAAATTGACTCGTGTCCTGTAAATTTATGTCAATTTATGCAACTGTGGCATAAAAAAATTCTTGTTCTTTGTCATCATCTCTTTGTTAATGCCTAGGAATTCTCTCTTTCTTATTAAGTGAAATTTCTGATGAAAAGTTGTTATATTATATGCAGGCAGTTTAAGTCGACCATGACCAACATAATGGCTGAATTCGAAACTTACGGGACGCTGATTAAAACAAAGCGCTTAGAAATTATGATGAACAAGAGAAGACGACATTCAAAAAATTCCAAGGCCGAAATCATTTAAGCAATTATGATGAATGAGTGAAGGTCTTCGTGATTGTTAATGGGGTCTGTTTTCCTTTTTTTTTTTTTTGTGTGTATCATTTGCTACCATGTTAGTTCTCACATTGATCTTTCTTTTTTTTTTGTTATGGTACATATATTGTTAACTTGTTTTGTTGTTAACTTTGGGTTATTATGTTATGTTAATTTGTTAGATTAGGTCTCATGGTGTATATTTTTATGTCCTTTGAATTTATTTAAGTGTAATAGAAGGCATTCTTTGTACTCTATTGTTGTTAACTTTAGATTATTTTGTTGTCTTGATAATTTTTTTTTTTGTGGTGGATT
The DNA here is from genome assembly GCA_014905375.1 of Phtheirospermum japonicum. Lineage (NCBI taxonomy): Eukaryota > Viridiplantae > Streptophyta > Magnoliopsida > Lamiales > Orobanchaceae > Phtheirospermum > Phtheirospermum japonicum. The sequence continues at coordinate 790,189 of BMAC01000260.1, read as the reverse complement.
TGAAAAGGTGCACCTGCTTTCATTTCTTTTTTTTTAATTTGTTTTACTACTTTCTAGAAGGTACTTATCAAGAACCGTCGTAAAATGTCCGTTCAGGAAAGAGACTTTCTAGAAGGTATTTCTCAAGAACCGCCATAAATAGGTATTGTTCTACGGCGGTTTTAAACCGCCGTAAATTCTCAATTTTTCGTCGTCGGTTCTATAAAACCGCCGTTGAAACCGTATATACTACGGCGGTTTTCAAACCGCCGTTATAATATCCTTAAAACCGCCGTAAATTCCCACTTTTTAAGGCGGTTTTGAAAACCGCTGTAAAAATTTACGGCGGTGGATACAAAGGAGGTTTTAAAACCGCCTTAAAATCAAAAGAAAAACCGCCTTAAAAAGTGATTTCTGTAGTAGTGAATTATAAGCGTTTTGGTATATGTTCGGAATGGTAGAAGAAATATTTTGGAATATTTTTATCATTATATTGTAATGATAAATGCTCATTTGCTTTCATTTTCATCGCTATGATATTCTTCCTTACAAAAGAATAATGACAAATTAATGTACATATTTACTCAATTATTACAACTTAAGCGTCACATAAATATTTCAAATTTGTCACTTTAATAAATTATGACAACTTGTTTTATCACATAGTACTTTGAACTTGTCACTTAAACTAAATCATTAATGATGATTGGCTTGTCACCATATAAACTCATCTAATGACAATGGATTTTATCACCATATGTAACCCTTAAATCATCATTGAACATATATCTTTTATGATGATTATAATATTCGTCATATATTGCTAATTCTTTCGTGACAAATAATTTCATCACCTTTCATAGTAAATGGTGACACAATGGTTTGTCATTGTAATTATAGATGTTCAGTGATGGTCAATATTGCGTCACTATAAAACAAATCTATTGTGATGAATTACATTATATTCGGCAAATGTTTAGTACATATTATGACAATACGAGCATCAGTATAACTCAATAAAAATTGTCACCATAGTTATGTTTGTAACGAAAATTCAAATGTTTTGTTGACAAATTAAGTGTTCGTCATTGAAAATGGTAACATACGGTGACAAAAACGATCTTTTGATGAGGATTTTTCAGTCACTTACATGACAAATTCAGCGTCACCAAATAGTATCATCTATGATGACAATTTACATGAGCGTCATCAAAACCAAACATTTAGTGACGCGCTTGAAAAAATTATCACTTTCACCAATGGTGACAAAAATACTATGACAACCGTGTGACGCTCAACTTTCGTCACCGTTTCTCTTCAGTGACCAAAAAATAGACTTTTAGTGACGAAATGTATCGTCATCGAACATCAAATTTCTTGTAGTGCATCCCAACTAACGCCCTACTCTTTGCGTGATCTCCACAATATCCCTTATGTATCTCCCGCAAACACTTCCATCCCTTCTTCTCGTGATAAGCACTTCATGTACGTCTCAAAGTGCGATCACTTATACAGACACCCATTCAACAAACAAAACCGTTCACCATCCTGGCCTCTTTGGTAGACAACTTCATATTCCCGGCGACCACCTTATTGAGATTCTCCTGAATTGGTGTCCGCCAATCTTCTCCTTATCCTATCTTTATAACCTCCTTTCCCTTTTCCAAATTCCTGTAAGCTAAACCCATCAAAGTAGCCATCCTTGTGTTGCAAGTTCCCAATGTCCCTTCCATTTTGGCGAGCTGATCTGCCCTAGTATTATCAGCTCGCAATAGATGTTTGTTTTGTATATTTTTAGTGGTGTTGGAAATAAAAGTGGGTTTATGGCTTGGTATTATTGGAATTCGATTGTTCGTAGTAATCAATGTGTTTTTAGCTTATGGGAAGGAGGAAAATGGAAATAAATGGAAATTACGAAAATCTATGGAGAACTATGAAAATAAACTAAGACTATGACTAACTATGAAAAGTAATTGCAAGTATATCGGATGTCGCATGCGTATGCCCTATTGAAATTGCAAGCAATAATGAAAATAAGCAAATAAAAGCAAGGAAACAACAAGGTACAAGCATGAAAGCTTGAAGTACTACTATGCCTGCATGATAATAAAATATGAAATAATAAAAATTAACAAAAATCGAAAGCAACAATAGAAAGAGCAATAAAAGTGTAAGTAAAAGTTTAAATCTTTTTTAAAAATAACTAGAAACAAAGATTAGATCTAGGATTCAACATAAAACTATGCATAAAAATAAGAACCAAAAAAGCATATGAAATACTCAAAATAAAAATGATCAAGGACTCGATTTATGATCTTCGTGTGTCACTGACATGGATTCCATATCCAATTCACAAGATCCAACAACAAATCTAAGAGCTAAGGAAAAATCCATAAATTGAAGAACAAGCATAAAACTGAAGAACAAGAAAGGAAATAAGGAAAACTTACTTGAATTAAAGAAAGGAATTACAAACTTGAATGAAATAGCAATCCAAAATAAAATCCAAGTGATGACTTGAATTCTTCTTGAGCTTACAAACCCAAGGAAAAGCGTGAAATTAAACCTAAGATCTAGAGAAAGAAAATGAAACCAAACCCATGCAAGGGTTGGGAGGAGGGTTGATTTTTTACAAAATGAGAGTTGTGTTCTATTTATACTAGGTTTAGTTGGGGTTAAATGGGTAAAATTGGCCTTCAAGGCTTGATTTTCTTGGTTTGACCAGGGTTTGACCCGAATTTGCACCCTGGAATGAGATTTGGCATTTCTTGGCTTGGGTTGGCATTGCTGTTGGCACGGATTTTGGCTTAGGTTGTGGCAATGTGTGGGCGCGGCGCTTGGCGCGCTGCCGATGGGTTTGGCAAGCGCTGGCAAGGCGTGGCGTCGAGGGTGGTGTGGGGATGGGCGAAGGTTGGTGGGAGATGTGGCGTGCGGGCGCGGCGCTTCTGGCGCGGTATGTGGCATGCGCTGGCATGCCATGGCGCGGGATGTGGCGTGTGCTGGCATGCCTTAGTGCGAGATGTGGCATGCGCCAGAGTGCACTATGCCTTTTCGCGAGTTTGTCTTGCCTAGGCGAGGCTTGGCTAACATTTCAGAATGTTTAGCCATTTAGGAGCTTGCTCTTAGCACCGATTGTGGCATGTTTTGGCATGGCTTAGCTTGAATTTTGGTCCTCAATGTCTTTACCTATGAAAATAGGAATTTTGATCATAATAAACAAAGAATTACACCACACCTCAAAGTAATTGAATCCATTTAAATAAATTAAGTATAAAATAAAAAAAGAAACATCAAAAACAACAAAACAAGAAAAACCACCTAAGAACTTAACAAAACTCGAATCGAACCCACTAAAAACGACACCAAACCCTAATTAAAAACACGAGAAAAACATCATAATTACATGCAAAACAACCACCCCACATTTATCGGTTTGTTCATCCTCGAACAACGAAAAGAATCAAGAACGTACATGCAATGAACATTATGCAATAAGAGAGATCCTTGTGCTTATCCTAATTAATATGATGAGCGTATCAACATAAACTCTTTATCGTCAAGCATTGGTCATATTACTCTTTCTCAAATGAAAACAAATTGATGACTTCCTCTCAAATGGAATTTTGAGGGTGTTCGCTCAAGTGTTTGTTTATATGGGACGTGTATACACTTAAGTCGGACAATTCATGCACCTTGTCAAGATTTCACAAATCAGAAACTCAAAGTCACCCATTGTACATGACCAAACAAGAATCAAAAGAGGTCTTTATTTTGGGTTGTAATGTTGGCTCTTTGGTAAGGTATGGAATATATGGAAATAGTGGCTAACACACGATCAAACATGATCAATAACACACAAAACCCTAACTTCTAGAACCGAAAGCTTATGATCGCTTCATACTTCTCAATTTACCAAACTTTTATTCGAAACTCTTTCATACACTTACACACTTTTCCGACTTTTATTTCATCACACTTGGAAGCTTTTTGAATTCGCTTATTTTTACTAAACTTAGCCCTTTTTAAACATTACGCTTTTCACTTGAACGCACGCTTTATCACTTTTCGTGATTTGTGTTGGAGTTTTATTCTTTTTTTTCATATAAGAAACTCAAAACCCAAAATCCACAATTGATTTCAACACATTTTTAGTCAACTAACAACATACACTCTCACCTCACAGTATATGAAGATAAAAGAGCTAGAATCGAGCTCGGCTAAAAAGAAATGGGGCATGGGCTCAAGGAGACTCATTTGGGATATTTAAGTAGCTTATATATTTGGATATGGCCGGAATAAGGGTGATACATGCGCCTCAAGGTCATTTCCAAACTCAATAATGTACGAGCAAAATCAAGCCACCTCAATGAAATTTCCATAACAATGCAAGCAAAACCGATAATTCACCTATGGCTACTCACTAGTTGGCACCGGGTTTTGGAAACAAAATCAAAAGAGCTTTTTGAGATTTTTAATTTTTTCACGAGTGAATGTTGATTATATATATATGCGGGTTTTGGACGAAGCACAAAAATTCAACTCCTTACACAAGAGGGCATAAACATGTAAAAATCCGACAAGTAAACTATTCAAACTTCCAAGCATATGGTGATTGCTCAACAATGTAAAAAACTCACACAAGACACAAAAATGACTCAACCATATAAATGCGTGATTAGTAAGCGTCATTTCGCCAAGAATGCGTCACTTCGCTAAGGCTTGAGTTAAGAAAGACAAATCATGCTTTGCGACACCCGGACCCTAACCACCTACCCACCCAACATTTAGACCATGCAATTCCCTTATTGAATTTTAATGATAATCAAGTAAAAGGAGGGTGAGATAGAAGCTTCCTTAACAGAGCGAGTTTGGGTGGAGCTCAGTGGGGTCCACTCAAGCATCAAAGCAATTCCAATGAAATCGAGCTTGGCTTGTTTCTCCCGGCTCCATGAACGCTACTAACTTATCAATTCAACCAACGTTGAAGTCGAAAAACAAAACACTATAAAAGAAAATCACACAAAATAAAAAACACAAGAAAATATGCCCATAAATCAAATCAAAACAAAACCAAGGGCTAAATCGAACCAAAAGACAACATAATTTTTTTTTATTTTTCAATTTTTTGAATGTTTTTGGATTTTTATATAATAAGAAATCAAGAAAGAAATAAATGTAATAATAAAAGAAATAAACAAAAAGAACATGGGTTGCCTCCAAGAAGTGCTTGTTTTACGTCATTATCTTGACGAACTCCCTTCTTAGGTCATGGTGGAAAGATAACGGGAGGATCCACCAAAACAACAACCTCCTTGTCGGAAGGGTCCAATCTTTGAACCGTTCTCAGGGCGTCGTGTAACGTCAATGGCATTTGATGAAAAGAAAACGTTCCAAAGGTCATATAGGCTCGATCTTTGGGTGGAATGGTGTTTTTGAAGTGACCCGATGACTCATCTAAGAAACAAAAGGAATAATGGCCATATAGCTTGTCCATCATTTGGTCGATAAACGGGGGAGGGGAATGATCTTTCTTGGTGGCCGCATTTAAATCCTTAAGATCGATAATGGATATAACGCTCTTCTTTGGTACTAATAGAATGGGACTCACCCACTCACTACCGACAATTCCGAGCATTAAGCCTTCCTCCAACAATTTCAATTTCTCATCTTCCACTATATCCTTAAAATTTGGATTCAAACGCCTTTGGAATTCTCGATATGGTTTGGCATCATCCTCCAAGATAATTTTATGCATGTAAGTCAAAGGGCTAATTCCCTTAATAACTCCGGGTCTCCAACCAATAGCACTCTTATGAAATTTAAGCGCTTTAATCGACCTCTCCTCTTCCTTTTGATTCGAATCATCAAAAATAATAATCGGTTTGCTCTCCTCTCCCTCCAAATAGACATGCTTGAGGCGAGATGGGATAGGCTTAAGCTCGGGCTTGTGCCTCCTCTCGACCTCATTGGGGGCTAACTCGAACAATTCACCGATCCCCTCAAGATAATCTTCAATCTTATTGATGGGTTCGACTCCCAACCCATCATCAACATTCTCCACCTCCCCCACAAAAATTTTGTCGTTGCCCTCAACGACACATACACAATCTCTCTTACACAAATCTTGGGCACATCGAAGCACAAAAGAATCGTCATTACGAACATATTTCTCATTCCTTTCACCACAACCTTCAACACAAGCTCCCGAGTCAAACTCATCCTCAATGCTCATTTCCTCCATATAAACTTGTTCGACCAATTCTCAGATCACATCCATATGTAAGAAATCCTCAAAAGATATGTGTGATGTATAGAGCATAGGGGCCTTAGAAGTTGGTGGCTTGTAGGCATTCGAGGATTTGTGTAGGCCATCGGGAAGTTCCTTTGTCAAAGTGGGGCCCACGGGGGTGGAATCAAGAGGAGTAAGAACACTCGGAATAGAAGCCACTTCCTCGTTGGAGGGCGGGATAACCGTATTATCAAACACCCCACACTTATCAAAGATCACGATCGTATGAGTATGCGAAGGTGGACCTAGAAATTGTCGCATGATGACCAAGAGATCTAGATCGGGAGATGGGGTTGGAGCAATCACCGGAATAGGTGGATGAGACGGGCCCACGTGAGGAGTAACAACCGCAATTATGTAGTCATAACTAAAATCTTGTTGCATGCAGTCGCTAGGATGAGAAAGAGGATTATGAGTCGGCGGTGGAGCAAAAGATGGTCTAGCACAATCGGGTCCCGCTTGATAACCATGACCCCCGTACACTTCCTCCGAATGAGGCATCGGCATATTGAACGAGGATTTTGAAGGACAAGACGTGGTATCGTGACCAAATATTTCACACGATGCACATAGAGGATTCAGTTTTGGGCAAGATAACATAGCAATACGAGCCTCCAAAGTAGAAAATATCTTTTTCAACTCAAGCTCCCAAGAAAAAGAAACTTCACTCACTTCATTGGCATTAGAATATATCGCTTGAGAAGATTTTAGCTCTGGAGGGTGGGATACGCAAGATGGAATAGTCGTCCCTAAAAATGATTTGTTAACATCTCCCATAGTGCGGATGGGGGGGGGGGGGGCACTTTGGACATTGGATCTCACACCTCCAAATAACTCATACGGATCGGAATTTGGAGCACTATTGTTGGCACTAATCGGAACGTGATTAAAATTGTAAGTCGCCTCCACAAACGGTTTGTTAATATCTCCCATACTGTGGATGAGGGGGCCACTTTGGAAATTAGAGCTCACACCTCCAAATAACTCATATGGATCGGGATTTGAAGCACTATTGTTGGCACCAATTGGGGCATTATTGAAATTGTAAGTACGATAACTTCCATACGGGTCGGGATTCGGATATTTGGCACCCACATTTCCATTCGAACTTCCAAAGCCACCATTATACATATTCGGACAATGATCAGGAACACCATAACCGCCATACGGGCTGGGATTCGGATATTGGCCACCAACATTCCCATTCGGACTAAAGAAGCCTCCATTAGACATATTCGGGAATTGATTAGGATCATCATAACCACCATATGGATCGGAATATGGAGTGTGCATATTCATAAAGTGATTGGGAGCACCATACCCTCCATACGGACCATCCGTACCCGCGAAGCCGTTATACCCAACATGGTTTGCACCATGCCCTCCCATTTTGGATTGACCATTGCCGATTCCACCATTGGCAACGTGGTTTTCACCATGCCCTCCCACATTTCCAAAACCATTATACATCATTCCATTACCAACATGTTTTACACCATGCCCTCCCATGTTGGAAATATAACGTCTATTGCCATAAGGACCCTGCATACACTCCATAAAAACGTCAAATACAAAAGAAAGTTAGAAATACAAAGAAACTACAAAAAAATCGAAAACCTTAACAAAGTCGAGTCGCAACGGTGCAATTTTATTTTGTAGACTTTTAGTGGTGTTGAAAATAAAAGTGGGTTCATGGCTTGGTATTATCGGAATTCGATTGCTCGCAGTGATCAGTGTATTCTTAGCTTGTGGAAATGGAGGAAAAACGAAAATAAATGGAAATTACAAAAATCTATTGAGAACTATGAAAATAAACTAAGACTATGACTAATTATGAAAAGTTTTGCAAGTATTGCGGATACCTCGTGCGTATGCCTTATTGAAATTGCAAGCAATAATAAAAATAAGCAAATAAAAGCAAGGAAACAACAAGGTACAAGCATGAAAGTCTAAACTACTACTATGCATGCATGAACATACAATTTTAAATAATGCAAATTAACAATAATTGAAAGCACCAATAGAAAGAGCAATAAAAGTTGACGTGAAAGTTTAAATCTTTTCGAAAAATAACTAGAAACGAAGAGTAGATCTAGAATTCAACATAAAACTATGCATGAAAATAAGAGCCAGAATAAAGCATATGAAATAATCAAAATAAAAATGACCAAGGACTCGATCTATGATCTTGGTGTGCACTCACCTAGATTCCATAGCCAAATCACAAGATCAAACAACAAATCTAAGAGCTAAGGCAAAATGCATAAATTGAAGAACAAGCATGAAATTGAAGAACAAGGAAGTAAATAAGGAAAACTTACTTGAATTAAAGAAATAAATTACAAACTTGAATGAAATATCAATCCAAAATAAAATCCAAGTGATGACTTGAATTCTTCTTGAGCTTGCAAACCCAGGGAAAAGCTTGAAATTAAATCTAACATCTAGAGAGAGAAGATAAAACCCAAACCCATGAAAGGGTTGGGAGGAGGGTTGATTTTTTATAATATGAGAGTTGTGTTCTATTTATACTAGGTTTAATTGGGGTTAAATGGGTCAAATTGGCCTTAAAGGATTGATTTCCCAGGTTTGACCAGGGTTTGACCAAAATTTGCACCCTGACATGAGATTTGGCGTTGCTTAGCTTGGGTTGGCATTGCTGTTGGCGCTTAGAGTGCACCTTGGCGCAGGAATTGGCAAGCGCTGGCGATGGGTTTGGCAAACGCTGGCAAGGTATGGCGTCGAGGCTAGCATGGGGATGGGTGAAGGATACCGGGAGATGTGGCATGCAGGCGCGGCGCTTCTGGCGTGGGATGTGGCGTGCGACATGCCTTGGCACGAGTTTTGGTTTGCCTAGGCGAGGCTTGGCTAACATTCCAGAATGTTTGACTATTTAGGAGCTTGCTCTTGGCACCAATTTTTGCATGTCTTGGCACGACTTGGCTTGAGTTTTAGTCATCAATGCCTTTACCTATGAAAATAGGAATTTTGATCATAAAAACACAAGAATTACACAAAAACACCTGATAACTTAACAAAACTCGAATCGAAACCACTAAAAATGACACTGAACCCTAATTAAAAATACGAGAAAAAAACCACAATTACAAGCAAAATAATGTTCCAATCTGAAGTCATCAAATTGAGTCAATTCCTCCTTAAGCTTTCCTAAGTACTCCTGCATGTGTTCTTCTCTCACTTCAAAAGACCCATCATACTGGCGATCTACCAGCTGAGAGTTCGTGTATGCTTTTATCTGCCTTACTCCTAACTCACTTGCCATCTTGACCCCCTGCAGTAGTGCCTCGTACTCAGCTTCATTATTGCAACCTAAACCCTAGCTTAATAGAAAAATCCAAGTTTTCCAATTCTGTACTAGTTAAAACAACTCCTAGTCCTACTCCCGATGTCATGGTTGATCCATCCACATGCAACAACCATGATTATTTTTCAGCTTCGTCCCCTGTTGAGCGTATCAACTTTTGTAGAAAATCTGACAACACTTTAGCCTTAATCATTGTTCTCGGCTCATACAACACGCCATACTCACTGAGCTCGACCACCCACTTCACTAATTGCCCCGACACATTTGGATTACTCAGTACCTGTTTGAGTGCTAAATTAGCACGTACCTTGATCTTATGACCCAAAAAGTAAGGTTGCAGTTTCCTCACCATGTAGATCAATGAAAATACACCTTTCTCGAGTTCTGAATAGTTTAGCCAGTTCCCTTAACATCCAGCTAATGTAGTAGATGGGCTTTTGGACCCCAGCCTCTTCCCTGATTAGCACCGAACTTACTGCGACCTCCCCGATAGATATATAAAGGATTAAATCTTCCCCTAGCATGGGTTTGGTTAACAATGGGATCTCGGACATTTACTCCTTGGGCTTATCAAAATCCTTTGCTGCCTCCATCGTCCACTCAAACTTGGACCCTTTCCAGAAAGTCCTGAAAAATGGAAAGCCTTTCTCCGCTGGTCTGGATATGAAGCGACTAAGCCTTGCGATGCGACCTGTTAGCACCTGTACATATCCTACAGTTTGAGGATGGGGCATCCCCATGACAGCTCGCACTTTTTCTGGATATACTTCAATACCTCTCTCTATCACCATGTATCCAAAAGAACATGCCATATCGGACTCAAAAGTTCACTTCTTGGGTTCAGTCGCATGTTGTAATGCCTTAATATAGTGAAGGCCTTCTTCAATTCCTCCACATGCAGTTTTGCTTTCTTTCTCTTTACAAGCATATCGTCCACGTATACCTCCATAGTTGACCCCAACAGGTCTTTGAACATCTTGTCTACTAATCTTTGATAGGTCACCCCTGTATTTTTTAACCCAAATGGCATGGAAACAAAGCAATACATATTCGTTGAGGTGACAAAGCTCACCTTAGGTTGGTCCTCTTTTGACAGTGGGATTTAATGATATCCCTATGATGCATCCATCATACTCAGCATCTCACATCCTGAGGTTGAGTCAACCAGTTGGTCAATGCATGGTAACGGATAATGATCTTTCGGTCAAGCCTTATTCAGTTTGCAGAAGTCAACACACATCCTCCATTTACTTCTGAGTTTAAGCACCGTCACGACATTTGATAGATACTCTGGAAATCGGATCACCCGGATGTGACCGACCTTCAACAACTTTTGCACTTATCACCTTGTCTAACTCTGCCCCAAAATTTCTCCTTTTCTGACATACAGGTCTCGCCTTAGGATCTGCATTCAAGTGGTGCCGCATGACCTCAAGAGATACTCCCGGTAGTTCCTCATCTCCAAAAGTAAAGATATCTCAAAATTTCCTTAATAGAGCAATCAGCTCTACTTTTATGTTTTGTGTCATTTTAGTTCCTATTCTGGTGGTATGCTCTTGTCTGCCCTATTCTAATGTATTCTACATAAGATCCTCATGGATTCGGATAAAATTCTCCTCCTCCCTCATATTTTTAGAGCTAAGTATTCCCTCTTTCACATTGCTACTTCACTCTCATTTTCCTTCACTCATCCCCTTCCTTACTGTCATCTAGTAACACGATCGGACGACCTGTTGCTCGATACTACTTCACCCACTTTTCTCCTTCTGGGTATTTTATACTCATGTGATAGGTGGAGGTAACCGCCTGAAATTCATTGAGGTCAGGTCGCTCTAGTATGATATTGTAAGCTCAAGTGGCCTTGTTATTAAAAACTTCAACTTCTTCTCTACCCGTATCTCGGCCTTTCCCCATGCAACTGGAAGCACCACTTCTCCTTCTGTGATGACCTGCGCTCCATTAAAAGCATAGATAGGTGTTTGCACAAGTCATATTTTTAACTTCAAATTTATCTGTTACAAGCATGTCTGGTAGAGAATATTGATCGAGCTTCCATTATCCACAAACACTCTTCTGACTTCATATCCTGCCATCTCAGCTTCAATTATGAGTGCATCGTTATGATCCACCTGCAAACCCCATCGTTCCTCTGGTCTAAAAGAAATCACAGGTCCTACTACTGGAGGTCACATGTTAATTGCGGCAAACTCACATGGTCCTGGGAGTGCTGCCTTCACATGTCATTTTCGTGCATTGTTTGTGTCTCCAGCCATTGGCCCGCCTGATATCATATTTATTCTTCTCCTATTATTTCCAGCAGCTCCTCCTTGCTCAGCCCTCTTTTGTCCATCTTACCTTGGTCATCCTTCCGCTTGTGCCTGCGAGGATCCCCTGGGAGGTGGCCCTAGTAGTGGCTGCCTTTGTTCTTGAGGTTATTTATCTTTATATACCACTTCTTTCAGATGTCTAGCTTTGATCAATCTTTCAATATCCTCCTTTAAGTATCTTCATCTCTCAGTGGAATACCCATAATTTTTATGAAACCTGCAAAAGAAATGAGATCTTGGGTTAGTAGAAATTGTTGTATAATACTCCGGCCATATAATAGCATCAAGTACTTGATTATCCATAATTGTAAACATCCTTGCTCTTGGCATCGCCAAGGGAGTGAAGTTTGTGTCCTCCTTCCATACTCTTCCTTCGCCTCTTGTTGCATCTCTCCTCTGCTCCCGTAGTTAAGAGTGCTAGAGCAGGTCGCCTTGTATCTCTCTTAGGCTCCAAACTTCTAGGTGTTACTCTTTATGGTTCCCCAACCTCCCTTTCAAAGTGTAATCTATGCTCCTCTTCAGCCTCCTCCACGTGTATGTACTTCATACACCTATCCAGAACTTCCTCGAATGTGTGTGCAGATCGCTTGGCCAACGATGTCCGCAGACCTCCCATCCTTAAGCCTTGGTGCAGAGATTCCGCCTTCATCTCATCCATGGCTGCGGGTACCTCAAAATTAGCCCTATTAAACCTGGAGACGTAGCTCTTCAGGGTCTCCCCAGGTCGCTACACCATTGAAAAAACAGATTGTGACGTCTTCGTGTGCAACTTGGCGCTAGCGAAATGCTTGAGAAAGGACAACTTCTAGACCTGAAAGTTAGTAATCCTCCCTGGATCCAATTGAGGAAACCAATCCTGTGCCAACCCCCTCAAAGTGGATAAGAAAGCCCTGCAAGCTACTGCATCAGTGTATTGCCACAGCACTGCCTTGTTCTCAAAGCTTTGCACATGATTTGTGGGGTCCGACGTCCCCACATAATAGAAATCTAGCCCCTTATATCTGCAAGGTAAATTTGCTCTTAATATCTCTTCTGAGAATGGATGGACCCTCGACTCCTCTCCTCCTGCTCCCGCGATCTGCCTCTATAACGCTCGTACTACTTCCTATATATCCCTCATCGCGCGAGATGTTGGTAATATCTTGTCCTGCTCCTCTTCAGCATCACGCTGGGTGTGTCCTTTTCTCTGTGACCTGCTACTCAGGATTTGTTTCTTTGTCCTCTTCCCCGTCTTCTTCAGATGACGATGGAATTATATCTAATAACGCATCTTTTTTGTAGCCCGAATCAACTCATGATCTGGCCTCCAGGGCTCTTTCTCTATACTTTTCTTTTGACCTGGGGATAGTGGTTATGTCCTATAATCCTCATATTTCCTCCAAGCCTCCTCCTCCTTGCTATCGTCTTCGCCCGCCAGAGTTTTCTCCAACTTTCTCGGAGACACTGATCCCATCAATCTCTCTAAGAGTCCCTTGTCTACGTGACAAGTTCTTCCCTTTGGTAACTCTTTCTACTCCTTGTTTACAATATGGATAGGTTCTCCTTTTATTTTCTTCCCCAAAATTTTTTGTTTTGTTCCTTACATGGTGGCGGTGGTGGTATTTTCGTGACTGTTGTATCCGCTAGTTCTCCTTGTGGTGGTGTTTGTTCTTCCGCAACTTGCTTCTCCTTGACTACTTCTTTAGCCTTGCTTGTCTCAGAGCCAAACTCCAAAGTTTGAGGTGCGATATTTCTTCCCTTCTTGTTTTGATTTTTGAAATTCTCACGTCTTTTGCTCAAGGACTCGATGTCCCTCTTTCCCACAGATGGCACCACTTGATGCAACCACTGTTTAGACCAAGAGTAGTCTAAATCATTAAAACCAATAAAATAAGCATTTCAGCAATAGGTAAATAGAAAACCAAAAATGGGAAAAAGTGCTTGACTTTTATTCCTCAAAAATTAGGTCGGATCGGCCTTAACCGGATCCTTGTACAGAGTAGTTTTCTGAATACAAGCCTTTCTCTCTCTAACTCTCTATGTATTTCTCTCTCTAGAAGATTGGGGATCCTTCCTATCTCTCTTGGAGAGGCTATTTATATTTTTCCTTCCAAACCCTAATTGGACACGTGTCACCACCTGAGTGCACCGACTTACTTGGCCATTAAGCCAGTCACAAATATCCTAACCCTAATTAGACACCTGACACTTCCTCATTGGCTGCATATCCTTTTCCGAGTCAGAGAGTCAAGCCTTGATCATATCTCTTTCGCTGCCTCAAATCCGACCTGGAACTGTCTCGATGTTGAGCCGACCTATCCTCATGGTCGATCACTCTTGGTTGAAATGTCCTTATCCTCCGAGCATACTCTTTCAAACAAAGATATAGGGCGAGCAGATCTGAACTCCCTATCAAATATATCTCGATGATTCACAGACGAGCAAACCTCCTGATCGATTAGTCGACCTCGGGTTTCGCATCATGAATATTAATCCGATCGAAATAGCATGTCGGGGATTGCTCGGCGATGGTCGACAAGATCAGCCGGACACGAGCGTGCAGACTCGGCGCCTGCTCAGCTCCGGTCGACCATGTTGGTAGGCGTGGGTGCGCGGGCTCGGCAACAGCTCGGCCATGGTCGTCAAGGTCGGCCGGGCTTTAGCGCGAAGGCTCAGCGCCTACTCGGCGCTGGTCGGCCAGGTCGGCCCGATGTTGGCGTGCGGGCTCGTCGCCTGCCTCAGCACTGGCTAGGTGTTGGCCCGCGGGTTCGGTGCCTGCTTGGCGCTGGTCGGCTGAGCATGGGCGCATGGGCTCGGCGCCTGCTCGGCGGCTGGTCGGCCAGGTCAGCCGGGTATTGGCTCGCGGGTTCGGTTCCTGCTCGGCGCTGGTCAGCCAGGTCGGTCGGGTGTTGGCGCACGGGCTCGGCGCCTGCTCGGCACTGGTCGGCCAGGTCGGCCGGGTGTTGGCGCGCGGGCTCGGTGCCTGCTCGACGCTGGTCGGCCAGGTCGGCCGGGTATGGGCGCGCGGGCTCGGCGGCTTGCTCGGCGCTGATCAACCAGGTTGTCCAGGTTTGGACGCGCGGGCTCGGCACCTGCTCGGCACAGGTCAGCCAAGTCGGCCAGGTGTTGGCGCACGGTCTCGGCGCCTGCTCAGCACTGGTCGGCCAGGTCGGCCGTTGTTGGAGCGCGGCTCGGCGCTTGCTCGATGCTCCTTGGCGCTGGTCGGCCAGTTCGGTCGTGTGTGGGCGCGACACATTAAGTTGGTCTCGGATCTTGGCCAGTCAATGCGCAATGACCCGTCAACTTGAGATGGTCTGGGTCGACCCGTTATATAACGGGTGGTAACGTGTCCGAATGGGTAGTTCCTTGCGTATCCTTGGCTTGAGTTTAGCTACGTATAATTCTCATTCTGTACGTAGTCGTTCAAGCCAGGTCGACTATCAACAAGCCCCTGAGTGCGGAGTCGGCTACTCGTTTGCCGGGTTCGGACTCACCAATTTTTAGTGGTGCGTCGACCTTTGAGGCTTGATCTGGAGTATTACTGCCTCGTCGCTCCTTTTGTGGTATGTTCGGTGCTCTGCCCTGTCCGTCATGTTCGCTGTCGCCCACATGATCGTACATGGTATGGTACGTTAGTGATTTGTACGACATGACAAGAGCTCTCGTCCTCTTCCTCTTTGTCTTTTTCTCTTCATTGATTGTGTGGACCTCTTATCCTCTTCCACCTTGAAATTAGTGTTCTTGTCCTCTTCCTCTTCAATAATGCTGGTTTGGTTGAATTCCCCTCTTTATAAATAGGTAGCACCTCATTTTTTCCTCATTCATTTCTTCATTTCTCTAGCTTTGTTGATTTTCCCAATCCCCATGCACTCTTCCTCCTTTAGAAAAATGAAGCCCCTTGTTTTCCCTCTTCCTTTTGTTTTGTGCTCAGCTTTCTTACTTACCCACGTCTCGAGTTGGTCTTCCCATTTTTCTTAAGGTAAAAAACTTTCTTCTTTGTACTTTGTTTGTTCGAATGTCTTATATTTCAAGGTATTCTCCAGGCGACCTTGGAGAGGTGGGTTATAAGGGTGATGGGAATTATGGTGGTGCCCGACCGGGGGGAACAGGGGGTTACGACTCTTGTTTTGGTGTGAACGAGTACGGGAGTTTCTTAGTAGGTGCTGAGTTCGACGGGGGCCAGTTTGGTTCGGGCACCCAATTCGGCCCCGGGGGTCAGTTCGGCGTGGATTGTGAATTCGGGCCAAGGGTAGAACTTGGCTCGGGTAATGCTCATGGCCACGTTGACTTCCTAGGCCCCGCTGGTCAACATGGTGTGAATTGGCTCGAGGGTTTGAGTCCGGACAAGACTGGGGTCCCAAGTGGTTCGGATGGTCTTTTTAAAGCTGCCAGGAAATCTGTGGTGCCTCCGGCCGTGGCCAACAACTCTGATGATTCAGACGACCCGGATCCCCCTCGGGTGGGAAGGCGTTCTAGAAATAAAAGGCTCCCGCCCGGTCCGTTGATGGCTCAGCCCAATGAGCCTGCTCCTCCCCATCATTGGGAGAGACCGGCTTCGTTGGAAAGGGAAGAGTTTCCATTGAAAATCGCGGTGCAAAGTAGTTCTTTAACTGAGAGGCACATGGAGGAATACCGTAATACTTATCTCGTGCCTGGTGATGTTCATTTATTTCTACCCTACCCTAGTGAGCAGATACACCGTGCGCCCCCTTCTTGCACGGCTCTGTTTCATGATAGCTTGAAGTTCGGTATTTCCTTTCCGCTCTCACCCTATGTTACGCATTTACTTAGGAAGTGGGGTATTCCTCTTGCGCAAGTCCACCCTTTGTCTTTGGCCCGCATTCTGGGTGTTGTGATTTTGTTTAACGAAAATGGTTGGCCTCATCCTACTTTCGACGAACTTAACTAGCTGTACCAATGGAAACCTTCAGGCGGACTCGGGTCAGGTTGGTTTTATGCTTCAGTCCGGGACGGTGTGTTCAAAGATCTGGTTGAGGGTCTTTTGGATACCCTTCAAACATGGAAGCCGTATTGGTTCTATGTGGGGGGTGATTGGCCAATGCGGAGACCCGACGGGCATTCCTACACTCCGCCGCTTGCTCTTATTTCTGATCTTCGTCGGTATATGTCTTCTTTTCTCCTCGTTTTTCTTCTATTCTAATGCCTCATCATTTTCTTTTGTTTACAGCTATTCGGAAAACTGTTAGGTCTAATGTCGAGTTCTTCAAACGCTTGTATACCATCTTGAGTTCGGATCCAGATTCGCGACAGTGTGGAGATCTTTTTGAACCTGATAAGTGTTATAGAGCAGGTCTACGAGTCCTTTCCCCAGACAGTGGCCTTGGTCGAGTCCTTCCTGGTATGGTCGGCGATGTTTATTGGGTGTCGAGTTCGACTTGTCCAGACTGGCCGGCTCGACGCCACTTTTTTTTTTTTTTTACGTCGACCTCATGAGGTCGACTTTCTGATTGTGGCCTCCTTTTTTGCAGTGTTCTATCCTTTTTTCGACTGAAGCAGAGCTATGGATGCAATGGCGGAAGCGCGAAAGTATATGGAGAGGTTGAAGAAAAAGGCGACCAAGGGTGGCACGAGTAAACGTAAGAAGTCAGCCCCTTCTGTTGATACAGTGCCCGAGCCTGAAGCTGGGCCAGTCGCATCCCCCGGTGCTGGCGAGGGGAGCTCTCGTGGTGGGGGAGGTCTTCGCAGGCGTCATCCTGAGGTCGACGTTGATCTCGATCTCGAGCCCGAGGTATTTGTGAGCTCCTGTCCTCAGCCTCAAGCTATTGAGCTGGTCTATCCGATGGCGTATGCGCCATACCGTGGCGAGGGGTTTTCACATGGCTTTGCCATCAATGAGTTCATGGATCGTGCTTGAGCGCCTGATCTATATAACTGGGCTTCGGGTCTTCCTCCTCAAAAGAAGTTCGGCCTCATTGAGACCGACCTATGTCGGGCTATGGGTTCAATGATGTTCCTCCGTCAAGACTTCACGAAGCTCCGAAGCGCTTATGTTCAACTTCAAAACGACTTCCAATCTTTGAAGGGCACTCATGCTGCTTGTACCGAGCTTGTTCTTGACCGTGACCAGTAGATGGCGAGGGCCAAGAAATCCGACCAGTCCTTGGCAGAGGAGCGGCGTTCGACGAAGGTGGTGGCCAGTGAGTTGAACGATCTCAAGGAGAAACATGCTGAGCTAGTGAGGAACCATGCTGAGCAGGTCAATGCTGCTTTTGAGAGAGGAAAAATTGAAGGGGTTGCTCAGTATGAAGCCAAGACGATGAACCCGATGATCAGTGCCTCCTATCTTTCCACTATGCAGAAGGCCTACGACATGCTTGCGGGAGGTTCCTCTCTCTCAGACCTTGCTCAACATATTGCTAAGAGGAAAGATGAGCTTGGGATGGGTGGCTCGGACGACGATATGGGCGGCTCAGGTGAAGAAGGTGATGACCAGGAGGGCGAGGGAGACGAGTAGGCTTTGATCTTGTTGTTTAGGTCGGCTTGTCACTTTTGGGCAGCTCGACTTTAATTGTTTTATGTTCTGTTTCCGAATAATTCGCTGTGTAGTGAACTATTGTATGATCTGGTCAACCTATTTTTGGTCGACCTCATTTAGCTTATGAAATTGGCTTTGCCTTTAGGGATTTTATCATTCCCACTTGTACTTACTTTKCATTGTGGTCGTCCTCTTTTGGCTAATTCACTTCAGAGTTGTGTTTTGTGGGTGGTTTTATAACCTTAAGATTGTTTCGATCTTGCGAACTTGCTTTCCAATCCAACCTCTTGTTGGGTTTGTTTGACTGTCGTAATTGAGCCTTACTTTAGTTCAGCTTTGCATTGTTCGGTGGTCGGCTATATTGGACTGGTTAATACTATTTTTGAGCCTTTGGGGTGGCTTTTAGCCTTGGTTATTTTCAGTTTTGTAAGCTTATTCGTTGGGCCGACCATGTTAACTTAGGTCGACCTTAACTTACTTAAGTTGTCGAGTTCCTTTTGGCTACATGCCTTGGAGTTTTCTTAGTTTTTATGAAATGTCCTGAAAGTCTTGAATTGACTTGTTTTGTTTGGACATGCATTCGAAGTGTGGTGTTGCTCTGATGAGCTTAACTTTGCATAGTGATGTCGAGCTATATGTGGTCGACCTATGAGGTCGGCTCGACATCAATTTTATTTATTTATTTTTTTTAAGGAGAGCCGACGAGGTCGACCATATTGGTGAGGTCGGCCATGTTGTGGTCGACCGATGTGGTTGACTTGACACCACAACACTATTCTTTTTCTCTTCATTATTTTTGAGGTCGACCATATCGGGTTTTCCCTTTGTGTCAGCCTGGGGATGTTGGTTCCAATATTTTGGATTTTCTGGTCGACCTAAATTGGTCGACCAGGTGAGGTGGGTATGAATCACCCGTGGTTAATTGGGAAATATATGCTCGAACGAAAATAACCTTTTATTGATAATACTTTTTGAGATACACTGCGTTCCAAGGGTGTGGCAGCTTTGTGCCATCAGGGTGTTCTAGCTCATAGGCGCAGTGTAAAAGGATTTCAGCTATGCAAAACGGTCCATCCCACTTTGGTTTGAGAGGTCCTTGGTTCGTTCCTAGGATGCGTTTAAGAACTAGGTCTCCAACCTTGAAGCTCCTCTCCCATACTTTAGAGTTGTAATATCGCTCGCTCCTTTGTTTGTAGATTGCGTTCTTCATCTCTGCTTCTCTYCTCTTCTCTTCCAATAGGTCGAGCTCGGCTCGACACGCCATGTTATTCTTTTCTTCTTCGAAGTGTGCCACTCGATAAGACGGAGTGTCCAGCTCAAGCGGTATGACTGCTTCTGATCTGTAAGCCAACGAGAAAGGGGTCTCGTATGTGGACGAGCGATGGGTCGTCCTGTATGACCATAAAATGCCTGGTAGCTCCTCGGGCCAATTGCCTTTCAGGTCTTCCAATCTCTTCTTTAGCGTGTACTTGAGGATTTTGTTAACCGCTTCTACTTGTCCGTTCGATTGGGGGTGGTATGGTGTCGCGAAGTGGTTCTTGATGTTTAGTTCCCCGCAAAATGCCTTGAACCTCTTGCTATCAAACTGTCTGCCGTTGTCCGACACTATTAAGAGTGGGGTGCCAAACCTGCATATGATTGACTTCCAAACGAAGTTGATTATCTTCTGGTCGGTGATTGAGGCTAAGGGATCGGCTTCGACCCATTTCGTGAAGTAGTCGACCACAACCACTACTTCCTTGACTCCCCCTTTGCCCTTTTGTAGCGGGCCAATCAGGTCGATCCCCCACTTAGCGAAAGGGCACGACGAGTATATTGAATTTAGGGGCTTGGATGGGGAGTTGATCTGAGGTGCAAATATCTGGCATTTATCGCATTTTCTGACCTTTGACGTTGCATCCTTCTTTAAGGTCGGGAAGTAGTAACCCTGTCGAACGAGCTTATGCTCCAATGATTTCCCTCCTGCATGGTTCCCGCAGACACCTTCATGTACCTCCGTCAGAGCATGCTCGGCCTCTTGTTCGTTCAAGCATCTTAGTAGGGGGACTGATTACCCTCTCTTGTAGAGTCACCCATCCACAACGGTGTATCGAGCTGACTTGGTACGAATTGAGCGAGCCTCCGCTTTGTCTTCGGGTAGTGTTCCTTCTTCGAGGTATAGAAGGAATGGTTTCATCCAACAACCCTTTTCAGTTTTGGCTTCTTTGGTCTAGTCTGCTTGACTTACTGAGTAAGCTGCGGCGGCATCAAGTGCTGTTGTAGAGTGGTGGCTGACTGTTACTGTGTTTAGTTCCTCGATACATAAGCTCGATGCGAGTTTGGCAAGTGAATCAGCTGGGACATTATCGTTTCTCGGCACGTGGATCACCTCGGAATCGAACTCGCTAAGTCGTGCCTTGGTGAGCTCTAAGTATTGTGCCATCCTAGGCTCTTTTGTTTCGTACTCTCCACTGATCTGGTTTACCACAAGTTGGGAGTCAATGTGAATCTTGAGATTTCTGATCCCCATGGAGGATGCTGTTTCGAGACCAGCTAAGAGGGCTTCATATTCGGCTTCATTATTTGTCAACGAAAATTTGAAGCGGACCGCCAAGCAGAAAGGCACTTTCTCGGGGCTGATCAGCACTATCCCCGCACCAGATCGGCCGGTGGTCGACGATCCATCAATGTACAGGTGCCATTGTTCGGCCTCTGCTGGGATGAATTCGACGGCTGGTGTGAACTCGGCTATGAAGTCGGCAAAGGCTTGTCCTTTGATCACTATTCTCGGTTCATAAGTTATATCAAACTGTCCGAGCTCGACAGCCCATTTGATCATTCTTCCGGATGTGTCAGGTCGGTGCATGATCTGAATTAGAGGGAAGCTCGTCAACACAATTATTCGATGCTCGAGGAAATAAGGGCGCAGCTTGCGCGCGGAAATGATGAGAGCATAAGCGAGTTTTTCCATGGCCGAATATCTTAGCTCGGCATCGTGCATGGCATGGCTTGCATAGTATACTGGATGTTGTCCGAGCTCATCAGATCGTATGAGCGCCGAACTGACTGCTACTGCCGAGATCGCCAAGTAGAGATAGAGAGGCTCCTCTTTGGTTGGTTTTTGCAAGGTCGGCACATTTGCCATGCAGTTCTTCAATTCTTCGAAAGCTATCTGGCATTCTGGTGTCCATTTGAAGCTCTTACTCTTCTTGATTGCTTCGAAAAATAGTTTACACTTGTCTGTCGACCTGGATATGAATCGACTCAGGGCGGCCATTTTGCCGGTAAGGCTCTTCACCTGTTTCACACTTCGAGGAGGTTCTAGCTCGGCTATCGCTCGAATTTTGTCTGGGTTGGCTTCAATGCCTCTTTGACTCACCATGAATCCTAAAGATTTTCCAGACCCAACTCCGAAAGATCATTTCTTGGGGTTTAACATCATTCAGTAAACAATCAAAACCGAAAACGTTTTATTAAGATCATCGATGTGATCGGAGGAGTACAAAGATTTGACGAGCATGTCGTCTACATACACTTCCATCATCTTCCCTATCATACTAGCAAACATTTTATTGACAAGACGCTGATAAGTAGCCCCCGCATTCTTCAGGCCGATTGGCATCATGGTATAGCAGTAGAGGCCTCTTGATGAGTAGAATTACGTGTGTTTCTAGTCACCCGGATACATCGGGATTTGGTTATAACCAGAGTAGGCGTCCATGAAACTCATTAGCTCGTGCCTAGCAGTGGCGTCGACCATATAGTCAATGTGAGGGAGTGGGTAACTGTCTTTTGGGCATGCTTTGTTGAGGTCTGAGAAGTCGATGCATAGCCAACATTGCCATGTCTGTTTTTTGACGATCATTGGGTTAGACACCCAGACTGGGTATCTGACCTCTCGAATGAACTTGTTATCCAGATGCTTGACGACCTCCACTTCAGTGCCTCTGGGCCGAGCTTCCTTCTCTTCTGGATGACCGATCTTACATTTTTGTCGATGTTGAGTCGGTGACAAGCTTGCTCCGGGTCGATCCCCTGCATGTTAGCATGCATCCAGGCGAACACATCCTGGTTTGCCTTCAAGAAATTGATAAGCTGGGATCGGATGGGCTCTTGGAGATCGTGGCCGACCCGGAGCAATTTGCTTGGGTCAAGCTCATCGACTGAAACCCAATCTAGGTCTTCCACTAACTCAGAATGGGTGGCCTTTCTCTTTAAGTTCATGTTTCGAGGGTCCAGCTCGTCCTCCCCTTCTTTCAGCTCGGCCTTCTTAACTCGATAGACTTTTTCTGA
Organism: Phtheirospermum japonicum; assembly: GCA_014905375.1. Classification (NCBI taxonomy): domain Eukaryota; kingdom Viridiplantae; phylum Streptophyta; class Magnoliopsida; order Lamiales; family Orobanchaceae; genus Phtheirospermum; species Phtheirospermum japonicum. Next base: position 767,522 of record BMAC01000260.1, on the reverse strand, counting down.
CTCTCTCATCAGCACTTTACCTGGGCGCTGACCTCTATCCCTTTCCCGGTCGACCTCGGTCGGGTCGGCCTCGACAAAGATTTTTTCTGGTGGTGCCATCTTTATTTCGTCAGCTTCTTCTGTGCTCAGGCCGACCTCCATCACGTCGACCTCTGTGTTCGACCCCGGTTCCTGACATGGTTCTGGCTCGATTTTGCTCAACACGGGAACTGGGTGGTCGACTTCGGGCACAAGGTTCAGTTCATCGACCTTCGTTGTGTGTTCCTCTTCATTTGCAGGTTTGGGTTCATCCGGCTCTTCAATGATCATGTCCTTCAAAATCCAACTGTCGGGCTCATCGCCTTTCATCTCCTCAGTCAGCCCTTCTCTTCTCGATAGTTCAACCATGTTTATCTATTTTGGTTTGATCGACCAGCTGCATTCTCGATCAGCCACCTGATCGCCTCTGTGTTCGCATTCTCCGAGGGTAACCGGGAACTTGATCGAATAGTGATATACTGACATTGCTTCTCTGAGATCATACAGAGCTGGTCTACCTATGAGGGCATTGTAGTCGCTTGGAACATCGATCACTTTGAAAGTTGTGAGAATCGTTCTCTTCTCCTCACCCGTGCCGAACTCGACAGACAGCTTCACCTGAAATAGAGCTTGCACGTAGTTGCCACTTATCCCACTAATTCTATCATCGCACGGCTCGACATATTCTCTGGGTACCCTCATTCTTCGGTAGGCAGGTAAGTAAATTATGCTTGCATATGCACCGGGATCTACGAGCACTCGATGTGTTCGGATCCCCAGAATTAGAACAGTGATAACAAGAGCATCAGAGTGGGGGTGATCTAGCGGGGCTGCGTCCGATTCGTGGAAAGTGAAAGATGACACTAGCCTATCCTCTTCTTCAGGCTGGTCGTCAAAATGAAAGATGTCAGACCTTATAACTTTCGTTTTCTGAATAGAGTTTCTCGCCTCCCTAACCAGGGTCTTCCTTTTCCGATTTGATACTTCCTCCTCTGCTCGGCTTGTGTTGATGAAGATCAAAATCTCCCTTGTCCCTCCTGCTCCAGCTGGTGGGGGTGGGGGTGGCTAATTATTGCCCCTTCTTTCCTGCCGAGCTTGGTGGTTCTTGGAGAAGGGCAGCAGATTCCTATCGTCGCAGACCTTGATCAAGGCGCTGACCAAGTCATGGCATTCCTCCGTGTTGTGCCTGATCGATCCATGATATCTGCAGAATCTCTTTTTATCGAGCAGGGAAGGATCCTTCTTGATTGGCCGAGCTGGAGGAAGGATGTCCAAATCCTTGATTCGTTCAAAAATTGTAGCTGCTACAATGGAGTAGACCTCATTGTACTCGGCGAGGAGGTCAGAGTGCTTTTCTTGCAGGAATTTCTTCGTGTTCGCTTGAGGACTTGGGTTCTTGTCACTCTGTCGGGTAGGCTTGTGACTTTGTGGAAATGAAATGACCGGGGCGGCCATATTCTGCTCGGCTGCAATCTGGGATGCAGCCAATGCGAGGAACTCCTGGAAGGTTTGGGGGTCCTGCTGATTGTTGATCCATTTGAAGAAAGAGTTGTCAGATAGTCCGTTTTTGGCTGAGATGAGCAGAGTCTCATCGCCGCAAGGCTGGGATTCTAAGACTTGCTTTGTAAATCGAGCTATATAGCTCTTCAAAGATTCGTTAGGCTGCTAAACTAGTGTGGCTATAGCTCGCTTCGGCGCGACAGTAGCTTTGGAGACCATGAAATGTCCCCTGAATGAACACCTCAGTTGTGGCCAGGAGCAGATTGAGTGGCGCGGTAGGGACCGGTACCACCTCAATGGGGCTTCATCCAACATCATAGAAAACATGCGACATCGATACGTGTCTGACGCGCCGAGCATATCCATATAATTCTGGTAATGGCTTAGATGTGAATCAGGATCACTGCTCCCTTTGTATAGTGTAATGGGGGGGATTTTTAACTTTCCAGGCAGGGGCTCAGAAAAGAATTGAACCGACAAGGGGGACTCATCGTCGCAAGCCGAGCTGATCGTGACGGGCCGTGCCATTGGGAAGGCGTTCTGGGACGGGGGAGTAACTTGTTTAGCCTCTAGCTCGGCTATCCGCTGCTTCAGATATTGCAACTCGTCTGATTCCCCAACTGGTTTTCGATGTGGAGGCACGTTTACATTAGCGTTGCTCCTGCTGTTGGACGACCTGGCAGGAATGTTGTCCTGAGCCTTGCCGGCTGGATGTCCAAGTCGAGCGAAGACATTCTGAGGGGAAGAAAATGTGAGACGTTGTGCAATTGGGGGTCGGTCAAGCCTGCCTTTGGCATTCAGCTCGACCTCCTCTTCCAATTTTCTTTTCCCGATGTTCCTTGCTGCCTCTCGAGCTGGATCGGACTCCGAGTGCCCTTCCAAGAGGTCAGCATTTTTGGCGTTGCCGACCACAACCTCTGGAGTCAGGATTGACTTTACGGCTCTCTTCATCATTTCTTCGAACTCTTTGGCAAATGTGGGGTGTTGCATGAATGACTTCACCTATTCAGGGTCGAGCTCATTTGGGCCTGACTGGACAGTCTTTTCTTGACGTTCTCTTGCAAGGTTTCTTCTTGAGCTCTCCGACGGGTTCATGATGACGACCAGGGTCAGAAACTCCCTACCTCTCTCTTTTCTTTTTTTTTCTTTTTTTTTAAAACACACCTCAACCACGTTAAAGGTTAACGACCAGCAGCACGCGTAAAAACAAAAACCAAACACTAAAAACAGGAAACAAAACAGGACGAGCTGATCGAGCGAGTGGAACCGTAGATCACAAGAGACCTTCTTCTAGTGCCATTTTGTTTAGACCAAGAGTAGTCTAAATCATTAAAACCAAGAAAATAAGCAGTTCAGCAATAGGAAAATAGAAAACCAAAAATTTGAAAAAGTGCTTGACTTTTATTCCTTAAATATTAGGTCGGATAGGCCTTAACCGGATCCTTGTACAGGGTAGTTTTCTGAATACAAGCCTTTCTCTCTCTAACTCTCTATGTATTTCTCTCTCTAGCAGATTGGGGATCCTTCCTCTCTCTCTTGGACAGGCTATTTATAGTTTTCCTTCCAAACCCTAATTGGACACGTGTCACCACCTGAGTGCAACGATTTACTTGGCCATTAATCCGGTCATAAATATCCTAACCCTAATTAGACACCTGACACTTCCTCATTGGCTGCATATCTCTTTCCGAGTCAGAGATTCAAGCCTTGATCATATCTCTTCCGCCGCCTCAATTCCGACCTGGAACTGTCTCGATGTCGAGCCGACCTATCCTCATGGTCGATCTGTCTTGGTTGAAACATCCTTATCCTCCGAGCATACTCTTTCAAACAAAGATATAGGGCGAGTGTTTTGCATGTAATTGTTATGTTTTTCTTTGTGCTTTTAGATAGTTTTTTATATTGATTTTAGTAGTTTGGAGTCATTTTTAGTTAATTTTCTAGGTTGTTTTTCTTATTTTATTATCTTTCGTGTTTCTTCTTGATTTTATATTTTAATGGGTTAATTGGTTCAATTACCTTGAGGTTTGGTGAAATTCTAGGGTTTTTATGTTTAAAATTCCTATTTTTAAAGGTGGAGAAATTAAGGGCCAAAATACAAGCCAAGACGAGCCAAGATATGCCAGAATGAGCCAAAAATTAGCTCCAAAATGCCAAAACATTATGGAATGGTTGTCAAGGCACACCAGGACAAGCCAGGACT
>BMAC01000260.1:740771-750859 GCA_014905375.1 Phtheirospermum japonicum | reverse complement strand
TAAGAACCTCATGACCGGGCTCCCCGACTCTCTTCATGACTGGGAGTACCGCTGGTTTTATGTCGGGGGGGACTGGCAGACGCAGAACCCCGACAACTCACCTTATTTACCCCCCAATTCTCTTACGAAATTTGGTTAGTATAGCTTTGGTACTTTCCTTTAATTTTGGTCTAATCCTTATCGTTTGTTTCTTTCTTTTCAGCGTATCGTAAACCAGAGGAAGCCAGTCTGGAGTTTGTTGCTCGTTTGTTCACACTCTTGAATTCTAATCCGGAGCAAAGAAATTACAGAGTATTGCTCACGAAGGCTAAGCTTCGAAGGACTGGACTCAGGGACTCGCCTCTCCGCGCTCATCTCGGACCTACTATTCCTGGTGAGTTGGACAACTTATGCGATATTCTATTAGCTGACGTTGCCAAGGCCGAGCCCCTCAGTTTGGGGCGCTTCTGTTCGGTATTTTTCAGCTTGGTACGGGTTTGCTCGTCGCTTCGGCATCGGCACCCGTGTCGGGTTGGGTTTTTGAGCCGAGCTCGGCCACTCGAGTGTACCTTTGCTCGGCATTTCTCTGCTCGGCAGTGGCTGCTCGTCGCTTCGGCGACAGCGCTCGTCGGGTTGGATTTTTGAGCCGAGCTCGGCCACTCGAGTGTCCCTCTGCTCGGCATTTCTCTACTCGACAGTGGCTGCTCGTCGCTTCGGCGTCAGCGCCCGTCGGGTTGGAATTTTGTGCCGAGCTCGGCCACTCGAGTGTCCCTCTGCTCGGCATTTCTCTGATCGGCAGTGGCTGCTCGTCGCTTCGGCGTTAGTGCCCGTCGGGTTGGGTTTTTGAGCCGAGCTCGGCCACTCGAGTGTCCCTCTGCTCGGCATTTCTTTGATCCGCAGTGGCTGCTCGTCGCTTCGGCGTTAGCGCCCGTCGGGTTGGAATTTTGAGCCGAGCTCGGCCACTCGAGTGTCCCTCTGCTCGGCTATGTTATCATTTTTCTGCTCGGTCATGATTTGTGTTTAGACTCCTTTTTATCTATGCTTTACTGAGCTCGGCTTTTTTGTGTTTGTAGTGTATTACCCCTGCCTCGATAGGACCATGTCTCTTTCTGCACTTGACCGGGCCGCCAAGTTTCTGGAACTGGACACTAAGAAGCCGGCTAAGAAGCCAGCGGCTGGTGGTGACAAGAGGAAGAAGAAAACTGGCTCTTCGACTCAATCTGCTCCTCCCGAGTCCTTCTCGGCTCCTCAGGTCGGCGATGGGAGTTCTCACCAAGAAACCATTGCCGTTGACCGTGAGGAGGTCGTGTATGGAGGTCCTCGCCCTCCGTCGGTTCCCCGCACATACGACTACTCGGGGTGCTATGCCCCGGACCCTGCTGGAGGGTCGTTTGCTGGGTATTCCTCCGAGTTCTCGGAGAATATGACTCGGAGCTGGGGTCAAGGCCTGAATGACTGGGTGTCCAGCTTCGACGGGGACAACCAGATCGGATTCGCTGAGGTGAACCTTTGTCAAGCCTTTGGTTCGATGAAACTGGTGCGTCGAAGCTTTTTCGAGTTGCGAAGGGATCAAGCTCGGCTCCAGCGAGAACTCGCTGCTCTCTAGGAGACCCATAGCCAGTGTACTGATCTGATTCTTGACCGCGACTCCTGGATGAATCGAGCCAAGAAAGCTGAGCAGTCTGTCTAGGCGGCACTGGGGGTGACTCAACGGACTCTGTCTGACCTGGACGACTTGAAGACTCAGCATGCTGAGCTGGTCCAGAGGCATGCTGACATGGTCAGCGCCCGCTCCCGAGAAATGGAGGAGGCTTACGCTCGAGGGAAGGCTGTGGGCGTCGAGGAGTATAAAACTGAGACCCTTGGGGCGATGATGAGTGCCTCCTACCTTTCCACCATGAAAGAGGCCCTCCAGATGCTAAAAGGTGGGGCTTCTATTCCGGAGTTTAAGAAGCACATCGCTGAGAAGATGGTGGAGTATGGCATGGGTGGTGGTGAGGCCGACATGGATGCTTAGGACGAGGAAGAAGGTGATGATGACAAAGAGGATGGTGGGAACTAATTTGTTTTTTCTGTACTTCGATGGTTCGTCACTTTTGGGCGGCCATGTTTGATGTTTTATGGACAACCTTAAACTTAAATTTGAATCGGCTTGTTCTGGCCGGCTTTCCTTTTTATCGTTCCATACTTGGCTTATTTTTGCTTGCACTCTTTTTGGGTTTTGCTGATCTAAACATGTATGCATGTTGCCTTTTTTTTTTTTTTTTTTAATTCCGAGCTCAAACTTGGATTGTTGAGGTCGGCAAAAATTGAGGTCGGCATTTTGGGCTCGGCAACTTCTATAATTTGCTCCCACCCTTTTTTGGATAAAAAATCCGAACTCAAACTTGGAAGTTTGAGCTCGGAATTTTGGGATCCTGCTCTTTTTAACGTGTCGAGTCAATTTTGAGTTTCGACTCTTTTTGAGCTCGGCACGTTGAGCTCGGATTTTTTGAGATCCTGCTCTTTTTAACGTGTCGAATCAATTTTTAGTTTCGACTCTTTTTGAGCTCGGCACGTTGAGCTCGGATTTTTGTGCAAAATGCTGCGACAATGTTCTTATGAGTGGGACCGCCTAATGAGGTCGGTCTATCACTCTCTTTAGCTTTGGGCTGAGTCCCTTACTTTGTTGGTCTGCACTTTTGATTCATGACGAGAACTAAAATTTTATTGATAATATTTTTTGAGGTATACAGCATTCCAAGGATGTGCGAATTTCTGTCCATCTAAGTATTCTAGGCGGTAAGCCCCGTGTTGGAGGACTTCCGATATCTTGAATGGTCCTTCCCATTTTGGTTTGAGGGCGCCTTGATTTGGCCCGAAGATGCGTTTGAGGACCAGGTCATCAACCTTGAAGTTTCTGGCCTTTACTTTTGAATTGTAGTAACGTTCGCTTCTTTGCTTGTAGATGGCATTCCTTACCTCGGACTCCATTCTTCTTTCTTCAAGGAGGTCGAATGCAGTTCGGCAGGCCATGTCGTTTTTCTCTTCCTCAAAGTGTGCTACCCGGTAGGAAGGTGTCCCGATCTCAACCGGTATAACCGCCTCTGATCCGAAGGCCAGTGAGAAAGGAGTTTCATCTGTAGATGAGCGTTGCGTTGTTCTGTACGACCACAAGACACCGGGTAGTTCTTCTGGCCTGCTACCTTTTAGATCCTCCAACTTCTTCTTCAAYGTGTATTTGAKRATCTTATTAACCGCTTCGACTTGTCCGTTTGATTGAGGATGGTATGGTGTGGAGAAATTATTTTTGATGTTCAGCTCTCCACAAAATGCCTTAAACCTCTTGCTGTCGAACTGTTTGCCATTGTCAGACACTATTGAGAGTGGTACGCCAAATCTGCATATGATCGATTTCCAAACGAAATTGATGATCTTCTGGTCGGTTATAGATGCCAATGGTTCGGCTTCTGCCCATTTGGTAAAGTAATCCACCGCCACTACTGCATATTTCACTCCTCCTTTGCCCTGCGGTAACGGACCAATCAGGTCTATTCCCCATTTAGCGAACGGGCATGGCGAGTATATGGAGTTGAGGGTTTTAGCAGGAGAGTTGATCTGGGGTGCAAACACTTGGCATTTTTCACACTTTCTGACCTTCTCAATCGCGTCTTTTTTCAAGGTCGGCCAATAATATCCCTGTCGGATGAGTTTGTGAGCTAGTGATTGTCCTCCCGCGTGGTTTCCACAGATGCCCTCGTGTACTTCTCTCAACGCATATTCGGCATCCTGTTCGTTCAAGCAGCGGAGTAAGAGGATGGAATACCCTCTCTTATACAACAGCCCATCTACAATGGTGAACCGAGGTGACTTTGTTCGTATTGACCGCTCTTCAGCTCGGTCTTCTGGGAGCACCCCTTCCTTTAGATAAAGTATGAATGGTTTCATCCAGCTTTCCTTTCGGTCCTAAACTTCTTTGTTCTGTTCGGCTTGACTAGCCGGGTAAGCGGCGGCGGCGGCGAGTGCCGTTGTTGAATGGTGGCTGACCCTCACTGTATCCAGCTCTTCTACTCCGAGACTCGATGCTAGCTTAGCTAAAGAATCTGCTGGGACATTATCGTTTCGTGATACGTGAACGACCTCGGCTTCAAACTCGGCTAAACGTGCTTTTGTGAGTTCAAGATATAATGCCATTCTAGGTTCCTTGGTTTCATACTCTCCGTTGACCTGATTCACTACTAGTTGGGAGTCGCTTTGAACTTTTAGGTTCCTGATCCCCATTGAGGCGGCTGCTTCCAGGCCGGCAAGAAGGGCTTCATACTCGGCCTCATTATTGGTCAGGGGGAACTGGAAGCGTACGGCCGAGCAAAAAGGCTTCTTGTCAGGACTCACTAACACTATCCTTTCTCCTGCTCGGCCAGTTGTTGATGACCCGTCCACGTACATGCACCACTGTTCAGTTCCTGTGGGGATTGATTCGACCGCTGGGGTAAACTCAGCTATGAAATCGGCCAGGGCTTGCCCCTTAATGGCTATTCTTGGTTCGTACGTTATATCGAATTATTCGAGCTCGACAGCCCACTTGATCATCCTTCCCGAAGTATCAGGGCGGTGCATGATCTGTTTGAGAGGAAAGCTCGTCAGTACCACAATTCTGTGCTCCAAGAAGTACGAGCGTAACTTTCGTGAGGAGGTGACGAGGGCGAAAGCTAGTTTTTCCATGGCCGAGTATCTCAGCTTGGCATCATGTAGGGCGTGGCTCGTGTAGTACACCGGTTGCTGTCCGTGCTCATCAGTTCGGACGAGTGCCGAGCTGACTGCCGCCGCTGAGACAGCTAGGTAGAGATGCAGCGGCTCTTCCTTGACTGGTTTTTGTAAGGTTGGCACACTTGACATGCATTTTTTGAGCTCTTCAAAGGGTGCTTGGCATTCCTCAGTCCATTTGAAAGTTTTGTTTTTCTTGATTGCTTCGAAGAAGGGTTTGCACTTGTCCGTGGACCTGGATATGAAACGATTCAGGGCGGCCATTTTGCCGGTTAAACTCTGTACTTGTTTTATGCTTCTGGAAGGTTGTAGTTTAGTTATAGCTCAGATTTTATCTGGGTTCGCTTCAATGCCTCTTTGGCTTACCATGTAGCCCAGAAATTTTCCTGAGCTAACTCCAAAGGAGCATTTCTTTGGGTTTAACATCATTCGGTAAACACGCAAAACTGAAAACATTTTATTCAGATCATCGATGTGGTMARTTGAGTACAWGKATTTGACGAGCATGTCATCTACATAGACTTCCATRGTCTTTSCTATCATAMTRRCAAACATYTTATTAACTAAGCGCTGATAGGTAGCCCCAGCRTTCTTCAGGCCAAARGGCATCATTGTGTAGCAGTAGAGACSTCTYKCCGAGTARAACGATGTGTGTTCCTGGTCTTCTGGGTGCATTGGTACTTGATTGTACCCTGAGTAAGCRTCCATGAAACTCATYAGTTCATGTCMAGCGGTTRCRTCCACCATATAGTCAATGTGAGGGAGCGGATAGCTRTCCTTGGGRCAAGCYTTGTTGAGATCAGAAAARTCAATGCATAGCCGCCACTGGCCTGTTTGMTTCTTGACAAGAACGGGATTAGCCACCCAGACCGGGTATCTGACCTCRCGGATGAACTTGTTGTCGAGGAGCTTCACGACTTCCAACTCCAGCKCCTCGTATCGGTCCGGGCTAAGTTTTCTCCTCTTCTGTATCACCGACCTGACATTTTTATCTATGTTGAGTCTATGGCAAGCCTGCTCAGGGTCGATGCCTTGCATATCAGCGTGTGTCCAGGCGAAAACGTCTTGATTTGCTTTCAGAAAGCTTATCAACTCAGATCTGATGGGCTCCTTGAGGTCATGGCCGACCCGAACTTATTTGTTTGGGTCGAGTTCGTCGAGCGATACCCAGTCTAACTCCTCCACGGGCTCAGCGTGAATAGCCTTTCTCTTCAAACTTGGCTTCCGTGGATCCAGTTCATCCTCAACATTTTTCATGCCGACCTCGATCTCCAGTTCGGCCTTTTCTGCTCGGTTTTTGACATTTCTAAGCTCCGACATTGGTTCTTTCCCTGGGCGCCGACCTCGGTCCCTTCTCAGGTCGGCGTCCTCCTGCTCGGTAGGTTTGCAGCTGGCTTTTTCGACCTGTACTTTCAGTTCTTTATTCTGCTCAGAATTATTGAGCTCGGTTATTTCTGTTCGGCATTGATGCCCAGAGAGCTCCTTTCCCGCTTATTCTTTGCTTTGTTCGTTGTGGCCGAGCTTGGCATTGTCACTGGTGTCCTGACCGGAGTAAAATCTTTTCTCCACTTCTCTTTCTATGAGTTCGGCAACCATTTATGAGCTCATCACGCCCTTGTTTTCCGACTCTTCATTCGCTTCTTTGCTCGGTTCTTTGCTCGCTTCCATCGGCTCGACCATGTTGATTTGTTTTGGCCTGATCAACCAACTACACTCCTTAGCAGCCACTTGATCTCCTCGGTGCTCACATTCACCTAGGGTGCCTGGGAATTTGATCGAGTTGTGATAGATTGACATTGCGCCTCGGAGGTCGTAAAGAGCTGGTATGCCGATGAGGGCGTTGTAATCGCTCGGGACATCAATCACCTTAAAAGTTGTGAGGATGGTCCTTTTCTCTTCTCCGATGGCAAACTCTACAGATAGTCTCACCTGAAAAAGGGTCTGCACATAGCCGCCGCTGATTCCCCTGATCCTGTCCTCACATGGTTCGATGTACTCTTTTGGCACCCTCATCCTTCGGAAGGCTGGCAGGTAGATTATACTTGCGTACGCTCCCAGGTCTATGAGGACTCGATGAGTTCAAATTCCAAGGATGGGCACAGTAATGACGAGGGCATCTGAGTGGGGATGGTCCAGCGGGGCTGCATCTGAGTCGTGAAAGGTGAAGGATGATACAAGCTTGTCCTCTTCCTCTGATTGGTCGTCGAAATGAAAAACGTCAGATCTCATGACTTTTGTTTTTTGAATTGGACTCCTAGCCTCTCTGATCAGGATCTTCCTCTTCCTATTTGAAATCTCTTCCTCAGCTCGGCTCGTATTAATGAAGGTCAGGATTTCTCGCGGAGCCCCGGCCCCGACGGGTGGTGGTGGGGGTGGCTGATTGTTTCCCCTTCGTTCTTGCCGGACTTGATGATTCTTTGAGAACGGCAGCAAATTCCGATCATCACAAACTTTGATCAGGGCACGGACTAAATCGTGGCACTCTTCTGTGTTGTGCCCGATCGATCCGTGGTACTGCAGAACATCTTTTTGTCCAGCAAGGAAGGGTCTTTCTTGATCGGCCGAGCTGGGGGAAGGATATCTAGGTCTTTGATCCATTCAAAAATCGTGGCCGTTGCCATCGAGTAGACTTCGTTTTACTCTGCAAGGAGGTCTGTGTGTTTGTCTTGTAAGAGTTTTTTAGACATGATTGCCTGAGAGCTTGGGTTTTTGTCAACCTGGCGAGCTGGTTTGTGATGCTGTAGGAAGGAAATTACTGGAGTTGACATGTTCTGTTCGGCTGCGATTTGTGACGCGGACAGAGCGAGGAATTCTTGGAAGGTTTACGGGTCTTGCTGGTTATTTACCCATTTGAAGAAGGAATTGTCCGACAATCCGTTCTGAGCTAGGATGAGCAAGGCTTCGTCGCCACACGGCTAAGATTCTGAGACTTGCTTTGTGAACCTGGCTATGTAGCTCTTCAATGACTCATTTGGCTGTTGCACTATAAACGCGATAGCTCTCTTGCGACGGTGGCTTTGGAAACCATAAAGTGTCCTCGGAACGAGGACCTAAACTGCGGCCATGAACAGATTGAATGACGTGGAAGCGACCGGTACCACCTCAGAGGGACTTTGTCCAGGGTCATGGAGAACATTCAGCATCTGTATGTGTCAGACGCGCCGAGCATGTCCATGTAGTTCTGGTAATGGCTCAGGTGTGAATCGGGGTCGCTGCTTCCCTTGTACAAAGCAATTGGGGGGATTTTCAGCTTTCCTTCTAACGGCTCAGAGAGAGTTTGGACAGATAGGGGGGACTCGTCATCGCACGCCGAGCTGATCACAATCGGTCGCGAGATCGGGTATGTGGGTTGGACCGGGGGTGGTTTGCTTGGCCTCCAGCTCGGCAATCCTTTGCTTTAGCAACTTCAACTCAGCCAATTCATCGTTTGGCTTGCCTGGGATGGTCACGGCCATGCTTTTTCTGTTGGCCGACCTCACTGGGAGATCCTCTCGTGCTTTGCTGGTTGTCTTTCCGAGCCGGGCAAAGACGTTTTGAGGGGAAGAGAATGTGAGGCGGCGTGCGATGGGAGGTCTATCAAGCCTGCTCTTGGCGTTCGGCTCAGCCTCTTCCTCCAGCCTTCTTTTTCCATTTTTCTTTGTTGCCTCCCGAGCCGGATCTGACTCTGCTTGACCTTCCCGAAGATCAACATTCCTAGGGTTGCCGACCAGAGCTTCAGGTGTCAGGATTGACTTTGCTTCTTTCCTCATCATCTCCTCAAATTCTTTGGCAAAAGCTGGGTGCTGCATGAACGATCTGACCTATTCTGGGTCTAGCTCGTTCGGGCCCGATTGGACAGTCCTTTCCTGGCGCTCCTTACCAGGATTTCTCCTTGAACTCTCTGAAGGATCCATGCTAAAAAGTGGGATGAGCAGAAATTTCTCCTTTTTTCTTTACCAAACTCAAATGTGACGAAGAGCTGAATTTAATTCTTTACAGAAAATGAAAAAACCGGGCCAAAAAAAACAGAAGGCGAAAGTCGAAGAGCTTATTGAGCATGTGGGACTGCAGATCACAAGAGACCTTCTTCTAGCACCAATTTGTTTAGATTAAGAGTAACACAACCAATACAAAACCAAAAATAGTAAGAAGAACAGCAATCAGATGGCAGAAACGAGCGGGAAAAAGTGTTTAACTTTTATTCCTCAAAATCAGTTCGGATCGGCTTTAGCCGGACCCTTTTTACAGGTGCTTGACCTTGAAATACAAGCTTTCTCTCTCTAAAGCTCTCTATGTTTCTCTCTCTAAAAATTGGGGATCCCTTCTCTCTCTCTCTTGGAGAGGCTATTTATAGTTTTCCATTGAAACCCTAATTAGACACCTGGCACTCTCCTATTGGCCCTCTAAAAACCTATGTTCTTGTATTTATCGTTTCAATACCGCCCTCAGATATTTTCCACCGACTCAATGCCGACCTCGGATATTTTCCACCGACTCAATGCCGACCTCAGACATTTTCCACCGACTCAATTCCGACCTAAGACATTTTTCGAATCGAGAGGGTCTCTCCGAAGAATCCACCCTGTTCGACACTTCTCAGGTCGGCTCTCCCCGGCCAGAGCATTTGACTCGAGGTTCGGGTCTTCGGTCTCCTCCGGGAAAGTTTCTGCTCGGCAGAGTGCCGAGCTCAAAGTGCTCGGCATACCCTGCCTAGCATCTCCGGCAGGAATGTTCGGCAGGGAGCCGAGCTCATCTGTTCGGCGCATTTCTGCTCGGCAACTGGCCCCGAGTTCGGCCTGGTGCTTCCGCGTGCCCTGGTCGGCAACGTATTGCATGCTCTGCTCGACAGTGCAGGCCTGAGCTCGGCGACAATCGTGCGGGAATTCTCGGCCAGCTCCGCGCGTCATGGTCAGTAACGTGCCGCGTGCTCTGCTCGACAGCGCTGGCCTGTGCTTGGCGACAATCGTGCGGGAATTCTCAGCCAGCTCCATGCGTCCTGGTCGGCAACGTGCCACGTGCTCTGCTCGGCAGCGCGGGCCTGAGCTTGGCGACAATTGTGCGGGAATTCTCGGCCAGCTCCACGCGTCCTAGTCGGCAACATGCCGCATGCTCTGCTCGGCGGTGCGGGCCTGAGCTTGGCGACAACGTGCGGGAATTCTCGGCCAGCTCTGCACGTCCTGGTCGGCAACATGTTGCGAGCTCTGCTCGGCATCACGGGCCTGAGCTCAGCTCGGCATCGCGCGAGCGCCTTCGGTAATCCACGTGAGCCCAGCTCGGCAGCTTATGCCGAGCTCTTCTCGGCATCGCGGGCCTGAGCTCAGCTCGGCATCGCACGAGCGCCTTCGGTAAACCACGCGAGCCCAGCTCGGCAGCTTATGCCGAGCTCT
>BMAC01000260.1:689949-740731 GCA_014905375.1 Phtheirospermum japonicum | reverse complement strand
CCTTCGGTAAACCACGCGAGCCCAGCTCGGCAGCTTATGCCGAGCTCTGCTCGGCATCGCGGGCCTGAGCTCAGCTCGGCATCGCACGAGCGCCTTCGGTAAACCACGCGAGCCCAGCTCGGCAGCTTATGCCGAGCTCTGCTCAGCATCGCGGGCCTGAGCTCAGCTCGGCATCGTGCGGGCACCTTCGGCGAGCCACGCGAGCTCAGCTCGGCAGCTTGTTGCGAGCTCTGCTCGGCGATGAGTCGCGGGCCGACTCGGCCTTCTCGGCATGGTCGCTTGGCAAATTTCCCTGGTTTACTCGGTAGTCGTGTGCGCAGATATCCCAATTCGGCGAGTTCGTTCCCAATACTTAGTGGATACGATTAGCTTGGTTCGACACTTATCTGATAGGCGATATCGACCATCAACAAGGGACATACAAGTTGCGTACTAACTTTACAGAAATAGGTCACTGGAGATGGACCTGAGGAACCTATGAGTCATCCTTTCTCAGATAAGATACTAAGGGCTACGATACCTAAAAATTACAAAGCATTGGAACTTCAGTATGATGGGTCAACTGACCCCACGCGACACATAAGAGATTTTGAGAATGAGGCAGTACTAAGGCAATATACAGATGCAGTGGCATGCCGAGCCGTTTTATCCACACTTCAAGGCTTAGCACAAGACTAGTTCTATCAATTACCATCGGGAAAAAGTACAAGCTTTCAAGTTCTGAAGGCAGTTTTTTTAAAGCACTTCGCTAGAGTAAAGATACACACGAGGACCGCACAGTCTTTATTCGCAATGGTACAGTGACCTGAAGAAAGTATAAAAAAATTATGTTAATCGTTTTACTAAGAGCACAATGCATGTGCCTATGGCCACTGATGAGATGAAAGCTGAAGCACTCCAACAAGGATTAATAACTGAAGATTTACACAAATCTTTGATCAAAAATCCAGCACGAACCTATGATGAAGTTTTGGAAAGATGTGATAAGTATATACAGGTGGAAGAGACAGAGGAGGATTTTAGATTACGTTTTGGAAGAGAGATCGCGGGGCCGGAGAATTTTATCCTTAAGAGATCAGAGTCTAGGAGGGAACCAAGGCGAGCTGTCAGGGGATGGGCATTGACGTAATTGAACAGATCGAGGCGCTCCTCGGTGGTGGACTCAGCGTCAAGGTGCACCACGTAGTGGTTGTTCGGGTGGTAGATGGCCTCGAGCGTGCGGCGGAGCATCGCGCCGTCGCCGGCGGAGCCGGAGATCAAATAGGCGAAGCACGGTGGCGGCGGGAGGGCGGAGACCGGGAGGGGCCTGAGCTTGGACTCGACGAAGATGGCGGCGGCCGCGACGGAGGGGGAGTAGTAGCGGCGGAGGGGGACGAGCGGCGTGCCGTCGGGGGAGGTTAGTGTGGTCAGGAAGAAGATGAAGAGAGAGAAAATGGAGCCGATTGCGATTGGGAAGATCCATCTTCTCTCAATTGGATGTGGGTGCCTCAAATGCAGATAGTATTTCTTTAGCTTCTTTATTTTAATTTTTTACCAAAAATTTGAAGAATTGGAAAATGCAGAGTGGTTGAAAGTGAAAGGAATTTGAATCTCGGGTTATTCACAGTTGGCTTTTTCTGAATTTTGATCGTGGGCCTCTCTATTGCTCTCCCCCTCTCTCACGCAAACACGCACACAAAGCAGAGGTGCAAAGAAATTGGAATAATTATTAGCTTAACTACGGGGATATGTGACAAAATAGCTGTCAGGGGCATAGGAAAATATTGGAGAGAAGAAGATTTTACATCATTGGTGTACCCGGTTGAAAAAGTATTCATGATCGTGGAGCGACAGACACTTGATGCCATCAGGTGGCCGGAAAGCTATTCGTGACCCCCCACTAACCCAAAATATATGTTTTTTTGCAGATTTCATAATAATTACGGACATGTAACCGAGCACTATAGACATCTACGTGATGAGATTGAAAGGCTCATCAAGGCTGGGCACTTGAAAGAAGTTATATACAGGGACAGAGAGCCACGAGAAGTAATACAACCATTACCCCCGCCACCTCCTGGGGGTCCACCACCAAATCAAACCAGAAACCAACCACAGCACTGTGGCCCAAAGCAGGATGAACAAGGATGACCAGGAGGAAATAAAGGGAGGATTAACATGATTTCAAGAGGGACAACTAATGGGGATACGAACAACGCTCAGAAAAAACATGCGAAGGCAGTCAGACCTGGGCCATGTGAGGTTGTTGTCATTAACAAGAAACCTCCCACATCGGGACCGATAATCTCATTTAGCCTCGACGAGAGGCGTGGCCTGCAGATGGAACATAATGACGCATTGGTAATTGAAGTTGAGATAGCGGGCTACGAGGTCGGCAGAGTGTACGTAGATAATGGAAGTTATGTCAACATAATATACCTGGATTGTTTGGAGCAGATGAACCTGAAAGTAAAGGTACGGCCAATGAATACTCTGATTTATGCTTTTAATGGTGCCCAGGTTATTACAGAAGGTGATCTGACACTCCCAGTGATTTTGGGAAAAGGAGAACTGAAAGTAAAGAAGGATTTTAAATTCTTAATTATCAAAGGAACCTCGTCGTATAATGCAATATTGGGATAACCTTCCCTTTACAAGTTCCAGGCAGTCACCTTTACCTACCATATGAGTATCAAATATCCAGCAGGAGGCAAGGTAGGGGAAGTTATATCAGAGCAGCAGGCCACCAGATCATGTTAACAAATGACAGTCAGGAAAGGAATGAGTGAAAATAAGCGAGAAAGGATAGGGGACATGAAAGATGGAATACTTAGTTCTAAAAAAATGATGGAGGGGGAGAATTCTGTCTGCCCTCATGAAGAGTTGATAGAGATCTCATTGGAAGAAGGTCGCTCGGAGCATACCACAAGAATTGGGACCCAGATGACAGAAAATATAAGGAGCGAGCTGATAGCATTATTGAGGGATTTTTGAGATATTTTTGCCTAGGGAGATGGGGAATTGCTAGGAGTAT
This sequence comes from Phtheirospermum japonicum, assembly GCA_014905375.1. Taxonomy (NCBI): domain Eukaryota; kingdom Viridiplantae; phylum Streptophyta; class Magnoliopsida; order Lamiales; family Orobanchaceae; genus Phtheirospermum; species Phtheirospermum japonicum. Next base: position 737,718 of record BMAC01000260.1, on the reverse strand, counting down.
CCTGTGAGGTCGCCTAACATCATCGGAATGCAAATCCATAGGCGAGGTCGGTTAGGTAGAAGAGGAGGCCTTTTGGGGCAGAATTAGACAAGGTGATCAAAGAAGAGGTACAAAAGTTGTTAAAAGCGGGGAATATTCGGGAGATACAATTCCCATAGTACTTATCTAATGTTGTGATGGTGTCGAAACCCGCACAAAGTGGAGAATGTGTGTTGATTTCCGTGATCTGAACAAGGCGTTCCCAAATGACCATTACCCATTCCCACGTATTGATTAGTTAGTGGATTCTACTTCGGGCTGCGAGCTATTGAGCATGGTGGATGAAATATAGGGGTATCATCAAATACCTTTAGTGAAAGATGATCAAACCAAGGTAAGCTTTGTTACCTCCACAAGTACTTATTGCTTTGTACCTATGCCTTTTGGGTTGAAGAATGCAGGGCGACCTATCATAGAATGTTGGATAAGATGTTCAAAGACCTATTAAGGTCTACCATGGAGGTTTGTGTAGATGATATGCTGGTGAATAGTAGAAAGCAGACTCACATGTGAAAGACTTGCAGAAATCTTTAATCATACTAATTAGAGTAGATTTGTCCTTATTTTTATTAGTATTTTAGTACGTTTTTCTATTTGTTTTTTGTATAAGTTGGACGATTTAAGCATAATTCCGTATTTTAATAGTTCTGACTTATTTTACCGTATTTTAATCATAATTGATGCAAATAGGTGATATTTCGTTGTTTTCACCTTACAGCTAAGTAACCAGAAGAGTTCAGCGCATAATAGACGAGGTTCGATGTTCAAGTATAAGAGAACGAGCTTTCCAGCGAAACGAGTAGCAAAAGATAGAGAGAGACGGAGGCAGACACGCAGTCGCATCGACTGACGCGACCGTCGACGCTCCGTCGACACGAGCCATGATCCACGTCAGTCGACGCAGCGTCGACGCACTGTCGATGCAACTTGCTGAAGCATCGATGTCGACGCAACGTCGACACAACTTGCTGAAGCGTCGATGTCGACGCACTCAGTCAACGCACCCGCCCAACCGATGCGCACGCCAGGCAACACCGATGCCGAGCACCAGCACGCGTCAGTCGACGCTACGTCGATGCACCATCGACGCGACGGCCCAGAATTTGGATTTTAGGGTTTCTTGTGCGCCAAGACTTGTAATATCTATATAAACCCTCTATATTTCGGATTTTTAAAAGGAACACATGACCCCCCAGGGTATTTTAGCTTATAATAACAATAATCCCACATCTCATAATGAGATTTGAAGACGGAGATCAAGGATCGAAGAACAACATGTTCAAAACATCGAATTCGAGTTCGGGATTCATTCTTCGCCCAAGATCAACGTTCAAACTCCGGAATAGCTGGAGCTTTTTACTGTTGTCATAGTTACAATAAGTACTCTAAACTATTAGTTAATTTCGTAGTTAATTGCTTAGTTAATTTCTTAGTTAATTCTAGTTTTGATAATTAGTTTAATCATTTTATGCTTGAGTATTGGATATTGGTTTAATTTAGTTTACTTATGCGATTTATTTATGCTTAATTATTCGTTCTTGGATTCGTATGATGTGATTGCTTAAGGGTAGTTATTATATTTATGCTTTAGATTCGTCGCTATTGATTCTTAGTTCTTGAGTTCAAGTAGTTTAATTATTGCTCGTAGTTGGTAATTTAGTTAGAATAATTAGTTTAAATAGCATTAGTTTAATTATCGCTTTAGTTCATAATGATCAATTTATCATCTTTTAAAACCCCAATTGTACATGTAATTTATTCTAGTTCGTAAATTGAGAAAAACATCGAAAATACCGAACAGTTGTTTCCTCGAGAGATACGACTCGAGTCAAACTCATCACCCTACAGTTACCTCGTACTCTTGCGAGAAAACTGACGTGCTTTTAAATTAGTTTATTAAAAACGGGGTGCACAAAAGTTTGAGTCAAAATTTGGCGCCGTTGCCGGGGAAGCAACGAGTAGGAATTAAAGATGTTTTTCATTTTCTTTTCTTTTTGATTTATTAATTTATTTTTATATTTTTTAACTTGGTCTTTGCCATTTGGTACGTTGATGTATTGTTGAGTTTATGCAAGGAAGGCGATCACTTCAACGCGACCTTGTACCATTCATTGACAACATCCACCGTTCAAATCCACCGAGACCAAGACCCATTTTTATTCCCGAGGACGATTCCTCATCAGCAACTGATTTCGCTTGTGATCAAGTTTCCAACATCATGTTAGAAGCAAATCCGATTCGTAACGGCGATTCACTACCGAGATCACCACCATGCCCCATTATTGCGAGACAAGATGCGGGGAGAAACGAAGGAGTTGACCAGTAGAAAAACGTAATCGGTCACCAACCCAACATGGCGAATGTGAGGCACAACGAAGAGATGAACAACAATTCTATTCGCCAACACAACATCGAGAACATGGCAATTAGGAACAAAGATTTTCTGCAGCATAACACGTATGCAAACAATCAAGGGCACATGAATGATTGGTTGGAGAATCAAGATCATGGTTACGAGCAAAATAATTTCGGAAGGAGATACGAGCGCGAGCACCATTACGCGCATGACGACCACTATGAGAGAGCTAATGACCGAGTTAGGGAACCAAGGGGAGATCGAGCGCCTCGACAACGAGATTTGGCACGCCCGAAGGTTGTGCTTTATGGGTCTGCTATTGTACTTGGCCCGACTGCAAGGGAAGTAGAGATTAAACCGCATCAAATTAATTTTCTTCCGACTTTTCACGAAAATGCCCATGAAGACCCTTTAGCGTTTTTGAACTACTTTATCGATGAAGTAGGCAGATTTGTAGGTCATGGCCTAAATCGGGAAGAGATGCAAATGATTTGTTTCCCCTATAGCATGAAAGACAAGGCGAAGACATGGTTACTGTCCTTAGAACCAAGGTCATTAACTGATTGGGAGATGATAAGCGAGAAGTTCCTAAATCAATACTATTCGGCACAAACAACGGGGCAAATTCGGAGGCAGATTGCTAACTTCGAACAAGTGGAGGGAGAATTATTTCATGAAACATGGGAGCGTTACAAATCACTCTTACAAGCATGCCCCCATCATAGCTATTCCCCCGAGATAATTAATCAATTTTTCTTTGATGGTTTGTCGCCCATAGGGAAGAGCCAAGTTGAAATAGCAGCAGGAGGAGATTTTGGTGATCTAACGGCCCGCGAGGCAAAACGAGTATTGGAGAAACTGAGTGAAAAATCTAGAGAAACCAACTCTCGTCCTCGTAAATTAAAAGTTCATGAGATTTCCATCCTTGATCCTGACTTAGATGATGGAAAATTAGTCAAAGCAAAGTGCGAAGAGATATTTGAGGAGAAATTGGCAGCTTGGAAGGCCGAGCGGGCAAGCAAGGCCTCTTCGAAGAAGACTAATGTGATGTGTCACCAATGTGGATCCCCCGAACATTTAGCCGATATGTGCCCGTTCAACAACGAACAACGAGGGGACGTCAACGCCATCCAGCACTATTCGAATCAACAACATTCGGGGCAGAGACCACCACACATGCAAACACCTAGTGCAGTTCAGTCGACTGATCAACTTTTAGTCTGGCAACAAAACCAAGTTGCCGAAACTATTCGGAACCGAGATGGCCTCACACATGTTAAGGAGGAAATGAAGGGAGTTCGAGACGATATGAGAGAATTGAGAACGATGATGGCTGAAATGGCTAAAAGCACTCTTGAAAATTCGTCAGGACTAAGAAGATTGGAGTTAATGGTAGGACAATTGGCAACTGACATGGCATCGTTGAAGAAGGAGAAAAATACTCTTCCAAGCTAAACAGAACAAGCCTCGGCTATTCATGTGGTGAGAAGCGGGAAAGAAGTAGATAACTGCATCGAGCTAGGAAAGGAGGAAGACAAGAAAGAGACCGAGACCCAACCTCCGGGGGCAGTGAAGAAAAAGAAATCAACAGCAACTGAAGACCCCGCCGATTCTTGAAATGCACTCCCGCAGAAGTTGACTGTTTATGATCATGTTCCCTTCCCAAGTCGCCTACGTCCGGCCAAGGAGAATAAAAAACTCATGGAGTTATACAATTTACTGAAGAATGTTAATGTTAACCTCCCCCTGCTAGAGGTGATAAAGACAATGCCGGCGTTTGTGAAGTTTTTCAAGGATCTAGCATCAAAGGAAAGGCGTTTGGCTACAAATCAGCATGTGGCTTTGATAAGAGATGTTGGTGATATATTTAAGAAACCATTGCCACCTAAAGAGAAGGATCTTGGGAGTTTTTGCATAACTATTTCTCTCGGGAATGGACAAACGGCAAGGGGGATGTCGATCTTGGTGCTAGCATAAATCTGATGCCCCATTCGATTTACAAGGAATTTGGCCTAGGACCGCTGAAGCCGACCACGATGAAATTACAATTGGCGGATAGGACGATAAGGCTACCCTTGGGGATTGTGGAGGATGTCTTAGTACAAGTAGACAAGCTAGTAGTTCCGGTCAATTTTGTCATTATGGACATTGGTGACATACAAAGCGAGAACCGAGAACACACCATTTTGTTAGGACGTCCATTCATGTATACAACGCGCACGATGATCGACGTAAACGAGGGGAGGGTGACTATGTCCGTATTGGGCGAAACGGTGACATTTTCACTTCAAGATTTTCACAAGAGTCCTGCATCGTTTGTTAAGAACGATTGTTCTACTATTGATTTAGTAGATTCTTGCACGAATGAGCTCTTGAGTATCGGCACAATTGAAGAGTTTGATAATGAAGAAGCATTTGATGATGGATTGCCCATGAAGTTTAACATGCCTAAAAACGAGCCAAAAGTGGAGTTGAGACCACAACGAGATCGTTCGAGGTTTGAGCCAAGAGAAGAGACGAAGCCACCGAATAATCATTCAAGATGTGTTTCCCTCGACCCCTACAAGAATTTTAAACGCACGAAGAAAAAGGGAGAGGGTAATAGCAAGGATTGGACGAAGAAGAACAAGTCGAATGAAGTTTTTAATGAGAAGTTCATGGTTGGTCAACTAGTGCTATACAATTCCAATCGTAAGTTTGATCCAACAAATTTTAAGGTCGCATGGGGTGGACCATTTTTAATAAGGGAGATAGATGAGTATGGAGTTGCCACTCTATATGATGAGAGTACAAGTTTGGGATTCCAAGTCCACAAGCATCGACTTAAGCCTTATTACGAAAAATATATGAAGAGTCGAGATAGAAGCAAGAAGGAGCTCGTGGACCCACCATGAGCTAGATATTGATCAAGCAATTACGTCGAGCATATGACGTTAAATGTTGCGCTTCTTGGGAGGCAACCCAAGCGTTAGTTAGTTTTCGTTTTCTTTTCTTTATTTTCTTTTATTTTATTTTTGTCTTTTTATATTGTGTAAATTGCCGTGGTACGTTTATGTGTGTGTTGATGTGCAGAAAACACGATAAATCGCTTATTCTGGACAAGGGTTATATAACGGTAGCTCGCTACCGCAAGGCCTTACCGCTAGTACGACTCGAGGCGTTAACGATGACGATCAACCACTAAACCTACCACTAAATGCAATAATAAAGGATAACGATGAGTTTACCGCTAGTAGCGTCTGCCATCTGATTTTCATCGATCGAGGTCGCAATCCGACCCAAGTTAGCCGCAGTCCGGCAACGTTTGGATGAGCTGCAACCCAATTATTTACGACATTGGCCGCAATCCAGCCATTTCAAATCCAAAAAGACGTGCCACCGGGCACTTGCGCGTAGCAATTGATCACAATCATGTTTTGTTTGTTTGTTTTTGTTTATTTTTATAGGTTTGTTCGGGACAATCTAGTCACGCGATTTAAGACGAAGGATAATAGCACATGCGTTTTTAGAGAGACTCGGCCATCGAATTTTCAGGGATGTTTTCTTATCTCCCATACTCATATTTTCTTTAATATTTATGACAATCGGGAGATTGCCAAGTTTTTTGGGAGGGGGGTGGTTGAGTATGGTTAGTGCAATTTGATGTCTTTGTTTTGAAATGCATATTTTTGATGTGATTGATCGCTATTTCTACGTTTAATTGTGTTTGTATGGCATGCCTGTCGAAGTTGACTATGTGTGATTATTTGTTTTCATTTTTGAGCGTGCATAAGTGCATAATATTTCAAAATTTATTATTATATATTGTAAAATGGTACTTGGAGGCAATCGATTTCGCAAAACCATAAAAGCAGCATCAATTCAAAAAAAAATTCATGCAAAAGAGCCAGTGAGTAGCCTGAGTGTTTATCATCATTGCATGTACGTGAATAGGTTTCAGTCTTGATATCTCTTTGAAACCGCTGTGTGTAGTCGAATTTGAACATGAAGTAAGGCACATATAAAACCCTATTCCGGCCATATCCATATATTTTTAAACCACTATAAATTCCGAATGAGCCATTCATAGCCAAATATCCATGCCTCTAGCCATGAGTGTTGATTGAGACGACCCCTACAACCCATTAAAAGAGTGGGGTAGGAGTTCGTATTTTAATTTGTTATTTAAGTCTTGGGAATTTTTATTAGGAATTTATTATTTTGTAAATAAGGACCACCATCTAAAAAAATAAAAAGAGACCCCATAAAAAAAATTATAATAAGGGGGAAATAAAAAAAAGAAGGATGGTGAGTCTAGTTGAATTTGTGTTAGTCAATGCCTACGCGCTAATTATGGATTATGTTTTATTTTTAGTTTTCTTATGAAGCCTAATGTTTAGAAGGCAAGAGTTGTGTAAGAAGCATGCTATAAGCTTCATTTTGTGCTTAAGTGGTTTGAGCTTTCAGTCGGTTTACGAGTTTTGAGTTGAGAAATAGCCTATATTTCAAGGCTACGTTATGAGAGCTAAGTGAGGTTTTTATTTTTGATCGAGGTGAAGCAATTTGCTTCGTGATTAGATTAGGTTGAGTGAGCGATTAGCCACACAACTTATATATTCCATACCCGTCCAAAGAGCCTTACACTACAACCCGTAAAGACCTTTTCTGATTCTTAGTTTTGACAGCACACTTAATTTGCGATTGAAAAGAGATTGATTTTTGGTTCTTGTTTATTGTGCTTGTATTTGAATGATTTGAGTGTATACACGTCCCATGCAGAAAATACTTGAGTGCTTTTGAGCGTACTTATATATATTATCCTTCGTGAGGAAGCATGATTTTATTTTGAAGCGACAATGTAATAATGGTCAAGTGTTTGACGTTGCGTGACTTGTACCTATATTTTCAAAATTATCTATGTAGCAACGCACGACTCTTTGCTTGAACTTATTTTCATTCTAGTTATATTTTGAATTTATCGTTTGTTCGAGGACGAACAAACCAATAAAGCGTGGGGTAGTTGATTAGAGTAGATTTGTCCTTATTTTTATTAGTATTTTAGTACATTTTTCTATTTGTTTTTGGTATAAGTTGGACGATTTAAGCATAATTCCGTATTTTTATAGTTCTGACTTATTTTACCATATTTTAATCGTAATTGATGCAAATAGGTGATATTTCGTTGTTTTCACCTTACAGCTAAGTAACCGGAAGAGTTCAGTGCGTAATAGACGAGGTTCGATGTTCAAGTATAGGAGAACTAGCTTTCCGGCGAAACGAGTAGAAAAAGATAGAGATAGATGGGAGGCAGACGCGCAGTCGCATCGACTGACGCGACCGTCGATGCTCCGTCAACGCGAGCCATGATCCGCGTCAGTCGACGCAGCGTCGATGCACTATCGACGCAACTTGCTGAAGCATCGATGTCGACGCAACGTCGACACAACTTGATGAAGCGTCGATGTCGACGCACTCAGTCGACGCACCCACCCAGCCGACGCGCACGCCAGGCAGCACCGACGCCGAGCACCAGCACGCGTCAGTCGATGCTACGTCGACGCACCATCGATGCGACGGCCCAGAATTCGGATTTTAGGGTTTCTTGTGCGCCAAGACTTGTAATATCTATATAAACCCTCTATATTTCAGATTTTTAAAAGGAACACACGACCCCCCAGGGTATTTTATCTTATAATAACAATAATCCCACATCTCATAACGAGATTTGAAGACGGAGATCAAGGATCGAAGAACAACGCGTCCAAAACATCGAATTCGAGTTTGGGATTCATTCTTCGCACAAGATCAACGTTCAAACTCCGGAATAGCTGGAGCTTTTTACTTCTTTTCGTAGTTACATTAAGTACTCTAAACTCTTAGTTAATTTCGTAGTTAATTGCTTAGTTAATTTCTTAGTTAATTCTAGTTTTGATAATTAGTTTCATCGTTTTATGCTTGAGTATTGGATATTGGTTTAATTTAGTTTACTTATGCGATTGATTTATGCTTAATTATTCGTTATTGGATTCGTATGATGCGATTTCTTAAGGGTAGTTATTATATTTATGCTTTAGATTCGTTGCTATTGATTCTTAGTTCTTGAGTTCAAGTAGTTTAATTATTGCTCGTAGTTGGTAATTTAGTTAGAATAATTAGTTTAAATAGCTTTAGTTTAATTATCGCTTTAGTTCATAATGATCAATTTATCATATTTTAAAACCCCAATTGTACATGTATTTTATTCTAGTTCGTAAATTGAGAAAAATATCGAAAAGACCGAACAGTTGTTTCCTCGAGAGATACGACTCTAGTCAAACTCATCACCTTACAGTTACCTCGTACTCTTGCGAGCAAACTGACGTGCTTTAAAATTAATTTATTAAAAACGGGGTGCACAAAAGTTTGAGTCACATACTGAGGCAATACGGGATGAATCTTAATCCGAAGAAATGTGCATTTGGTGTGCGATCTAGGAAGTTTTGGGGATACATGGTAACAGAGCGGGGCATGGAAGTTAATCCCGAGAAAGTGCGAGCTGTGATGGAAATGCCACATCCGCGCACAGTACGCGACGTACAGGTATTAACTGGCCGAATTGTAGGGCTTAGTCATTTTATTTATAGGTCGGCAGAGAAGGGAGTGCCCTTCTTCAAAACGCTGAGAAAAGGATCCAAATTTGAGTGGACACAAGAGGCTACAGAAGCATTCGACAAGCTCAAAGAATACATGGCAGAAATACCATGTTAACTAAACCACTGCCGGGAGAGGATTTAATTTTGTATATTTCAGTTAGGGAGGCCACAGTAAGCTCAGGGCTCATAAGGGAAGATGAAGGCGTATAGAAGTCCATCTATTACATTAGTAGGATGTTATGGGGAGTCGCGTTGAATTACTCATAGCTAGAGAAAGGTGGATTTTCATTTATTTACACAGCAAGGAAGCTATGACCTTATTTCCTGGGTCACAAGGTTAAGGTACGCACCAATTTAGCTCTCAAACAAGTGTTAAGTAATCCAAACGTGTCAGGAAGGCTGGTGAAATGGGAAGTAGAGCTCAGCGAGTATGATGTGGTGTATGAGCCAAGAACGGCGATTAAGGCATAGGTGTTGGCTGATTTTTTGCAAGAGATGGTGCGACCTGGTGAACCAGAATGGGAACAAAAGACGTGGATACTGCATACCAATGGATCCACTATGATGTCGGGAGCTGGGTTGGGAATTATCTTGACTAAACCAGAATGAGAGAACCAGGATTTCATGATGAGGTTAGGTTTTAAGGTTTCCAATAATTAAGCAGAGTATGAAGCACTATTACAAGAAATGAAGATGGCAAGCGACCTAGAAGCAAAGAGAGTTAAGGCATATACAAATTCACAGCTGGTAGCTCACCAGTACGATGGATCTTTTGAAGCCCGAGAAGAACGTATGCAGGAGTATTTGAAGAGGTTAAAGAAGGGGCAACGTAGTTTGAAAACTTTGAACTGGAACACTATAGCGAGTTGATAATGTTCGGGCCGATCAGCTCGCCACGATGGCGGGAGCTTTAGGGACCTGTGATACACGAAAGATCACATTGATGGAGTTGAGTCACAGTAGTATAGAAAAAGGTAGAGAGGTTATAGATATTGATGGAAAGGAAGTATGGCGAACACCCATTCGGGAGACCCTCGATAAAGTGGTCACATGAGTAACACAATTATCAACTAAGGAGGCCAGGACAGCGGCACGCTTTTGTTTGATGAATGAGGATTTATATAAGAGGTCGCGCTTTGGACCTTACTTGAAGTGTTTGTCGGTAGAAGAAGGGATGGAAGTATTACGGGAGTTACATAAAGGTTATTGTGGCGATCATGCGAAGAGCAGGGCACTGGTGGGAATAACTTTGCGAGCTGGTTTCTTTTGGCCAGGAATGAAGGGTATGGCGGGCAAGCTTGTCATGACTTGCATAAAATGTCATATGCACACGCCTGTGATCCATGTGCCCGCGGAAGATATAATGGTGATGAGCTCGCCCTGCCCCTTTACGCAATGGGGGATTGATATAGTGGGGCCTTTTCCAATAATGCCCGGCGGCAAAAAATACTTAGTAGTCGCGGTGGACTACTTCACAAAATGGGTGGAAGCCGAGGCGGTGATGGGCATAGGTGAGCAGAATATCCTTGATTTTATCTTTAATAGTATTTTTTGCAGGTATGGAGTCCCGCGAGTGCTAGTCTCAGATAATGGAACGCAATTTAATGGGAAGATGATTCAATAATGGTGTAAGTAGATAAGGATGAAGCAACAATTTGCTTCTGTGGTGCATCCTCAAGCAAACGGACAGGTCAAAGTGATTAATTGCATTATTGTGCAGGGAGTTAAATTACGACTGGAAAAAGCAGGGGGACTTTGTCATGAAGAGCTTGCATCTGTCTTATGGGCTTATCGAACAACCCCGTGAACTAATACAGGTGAGTCACCTTTTAGCCTTTTTTATGGCATGGAGGCTGTTATCCCAGACAAGATAGTGGGAGGTTCGCAATGATTATCGACATTCAATGTGGAGCAAAATGAACGACTAGCTAGAGGATCCATTGAGACGATCGATGAAATACGTGATAAGGCTGAGCACGCGTAGAAAGATACAAACAACGAATTGAAGCGGCCTTTAATAAAAGAAAAAAGTGAAATGAAGATAATTCCAGGTTGGCGACCTCGTCTGGAAGCAGGCTGACGTGATCTACACCACAAAGAGATTAGATCCAAACTTGATAGGACCACTCAAGGTCATCAAAGTGTTACAAGGAGGAGCATATGTGCTCGAAGATGCAGAAGGAAAAGCTTTACCGAGAAGTTGGAATGTCTGCCACTTGAAAAAGTACTACGCCTAGCTCTCCGGACAAAAGGCTCATACTAGAGACAACTCTATCTTTACTTATTGCTATTTTGAACCGACGCACCTTTTAGGTCGGCGTTGAACTCGTGCTTTCGTCATACGTTTTACCCATTACGGGCTGATATCTATGAATAAAGAATTTCTTTTCGGCACTTTGCGAAATGAATATGATGAAATTCCGATGCTTCTACCAGGTCAGCGATAGGAATGATGAATATGATTTTGTATGGGAACATATTTGACTTATATGTTCTCGTACATCCTTGAATATGTTTGATTAACATATTCTGGGATGTTCTTGAATATGTTTGATTTACATATTCTGGGATATTTTGGGAGGAAACATGTTTGGCTTACATGTTTTTTCTTAGATTTTGTGTTTAATTTGCGTATGTTGTGTCTGGTTTTATGGGATTTTGGTCTTATGTGCTTTACTTGGTTTTATGTGAGTTGTTCGGTCCTATTTGACTTGTTTTCAGTTTTTCCAAGGTTTGCTAGCTTTTGTGTGGAAACATGTTTGATTTACTTATTTTTGTATATCCTTGAGTATGTTTAATTTACATATTCTGGGATGCGTTGGAAATGATATATGTTTGACTTACATATTTTCTTTTAGGGATGCACATGTTTGATTTACATGCTGCTCAGGCATATTTGATTTACATGTTGATTTTTGAAATATGGTTTCTTGATATATAACTCAACGTATATAGGAGTTTTGATAACAGACTGCTTCTGTTTTTATAACTTGGGGGACTAAGTAGATGCTTGGTCTTTTTTGGCTTACTCTCATTATGTGTTGGCAACCTAACTATTCTTGGTTTGGATTTATCATGGTAGAAGTATGGATTGCTCGCGTTTTTGGAATGATTTGCTATAACCATCTTATGGTAGGTGAGACATAATGGAGTTCAAGCAACAAGAATAACAAAAAGTTAGAAATTATTCATACACGGACATTCAAAAGAAATCAAGGAAATTGAGTGTTTGAGTTATGACTACTAAGCGGTGTTATAATTAGACACAAGGTCGTCGATAGGGGCTTCGAGCTCGGCGCCGAGTCCAGCCCTCAGAATTGCCTTGCTCTAGCAGGGTAGCCACCATTTAGCTATTGTGGGTTGACTCCGATCACCTTTCCAAAAGGAGAAGTTTGGGAGTTCGTCTTTTATGCTCTTTGCATCTGGCTCGAATGAGATCTTAGCTTTTGCGAGTTGAGATTTGATTCGTTATATCGCAAACTTGACCCATTCTCTCCCTCCTCTTCCCATTTTACCTAGAAAAAGGGTTGTGTTCTTGTAAACATTCATCAATTCCTCCATGTATGCATCCACGAACTTTTTGCCCACCTTTCTTTGCAAAAACGTACGTCGGCCTTTGAGCACTCCATCTTTTACCCCTTTTGCTTCTCCTTTGGCAAATCCATGCTGTCGAGCTATGTCAGATACTATGTATGCTTGCTTCTCTTTCTCCTGAAGCAACCCCTTTACTTTATGAAGCCGATCTTCTAAGGTCGCCACCTGGCTTTTGGAAACATTTAGCTCTTCCTCTCAGGTTGTCAATCGGCTTTGGGCTTCGTCAAGCTCTCCTAGGGTCAAGGATAACTGTTTTGTTTGCTTTTATACTTGAGCTGTAAGCTCGTCAAAGGTTTTTTGTAATTCGCCTTCAGGAGTCGTAGCCAAAAGCTAGCTGGATAGAGCAGTTAGCAGATGTTTTATGTGTACCAAGAGAAGTAAACAGGATATTGTGAGTCAAGTTTTTATGTTGGGAATATTAGGGTAAATCTTGTTTGATGCTAAATTACCTGGGTTACCACTCGTTTTTCAAGGAGGGGTTCGTTCTTAGCAGCACTGTCGCATTGGGCGAGATCTTTTTCCAGATCTGGGAGACTTGAAGTAGATATAGCAGTTGTCCATTGGAGACATCAGCGTTTAGGAACTGGAGCTACAGGAATCAGGGTCACACCAACCCTTTTACCTTTTCCTCCACATTTGCCTTTATCTCTGGGAATACGTAAAGGCATTTGGTCGTCGGACTCCGCAACCTCTATTGTTGTGTCTTTTGCGGCTGGTGGGGGTTCTACTTCTTTGTCGATATTTACTATTGAAGCTCGCATCGCCGACATCACTGTTGGGCTGGGGTCTGGCTGAATGGTAGCTCCTCCCTCTGAGCTCAATGATATGAAGCTGTGAATAAGATCATCTACATAAAGAAAGACGATTATTAATTTGTTATGTGGGGATAATAATATTCAAAAAAAATTGTGATAATGCAGTAACCTACCAAAATCAGATCTGGTCAAAAGTGTAGGTCGCGGGCTAAGGCCTACAAATCTAAAAACAGCTTCTGAGTCTGTGAGCCTCATTACATTTTATGGTTTTTACTCTAGTTTTCAAGAAGGTCGGAGTATTGTTGGAAAAGGGCAGGCTGATTTCCAGAAGAAGGTGGTGTGTCTTGTTTGGGGATTGAATTTTGCAGTTCGGTGAGAAATGGCCAAGTTTCGGTGTTACGGCAAAAAAGAATTTAGCTCGCCATTCATGAACTTTGGACGAGGGATTTATTAAGAAGCGGGGCAAATTAGAACGCGAGGAAAGATAGAAGGAGACTTTCTGATATTTTATTTGAAAGAAAAAATGAAAAAAACCTGGGTCAGGCTGTATATTAGAGTATTCACACAAAATTACGTATCCAGCTAAAAACCTAATGGGATTGGGAGTAATTTGGAGTAGAGGGACTCTATACTTATTTTATATGGCAACTAAGAACCAGTGGGGTGGGAACCTGAATCCTGCTCTCAGCAGTTCATCGAATACTGTGATATGATGTGCAGGAGGATGATTTGGATCTGTTTGTAAGATGTTGGGATGGACTAGTTCCGCAGTTTCTGGAAGATTAATAGCTTCTATGAGATCTTCGCTTTGACTGGGAGCACCCAATGGTTTTGCGCAGCTACTCTGGTAGCTCGCGGGAGTTCAGGTAGATCGGCATGGGCCGATGGGGGTACTACCGTTACCGGATTAGCAATAAAATGCTCGTAAGATGAGGGCATTTCAGATTCAATTATAGGGATGCCCTCAGGAATAGTTGTAGTTTTGGGCTGTGTCAGAGGGAGGTCCTCTATTATGTTTTCAGTTAAAGCCCTAGCTTCCATTAAGGCTTGGGTCTGGGCTTCAAGTTCAGTTTGGGTGATGTCCTTTTCTGGGTCATCAGTTAGACCAGATTGGGGAACAACGGGAGCAGGTGCATTTCTCTTCCTGCTACGACGTCTTAGGGGAATTTCTACGGATTCGGTATCAGAGGACAAATTTGGTTTGACGGATTAGGGTTTTGAGGATCAGAACTAAATGAAGCTGTATTTATTATCAATCAACCGCAAATCAACACAAAAAAAATATTCATAGTTTAGCAACCCAACGACTTACAGTAAAATTTAAGTAATTTTTAATGAAATAAGAGGTTAGACTTACTCATGGAGCGATTGGCAAATTTGGTGCAGTTTGGTGATGCTTGGTGATTTTTGCAGAAATTCGGAGCTTTGAAGATAAAAATAGAGAGTTTTCGATATTATTTTTGTGAAAAGTGGCGACAAATGGGGATGAAGGGGTGTTTTGTGTTATGGGCGGCGTGAAAAGTTGAAAGGACAAAAAGGGTTTCTCGATGAGCGGAAAAAATTGATAGGTTTATTGTGGGCCTTTCATTTTTGGGCCCACAGGATTAAATATATTATGAGGAAACGGGCTATTGACGCGTGTCCGACATAGCGCAAGAACGCATTTAATGAACTTAATAAGGATGTGATGGCTAAGGGTGGCGTGTTTGTTTAAAGGTTATGATAGTTTGACTTCTTGGAAAACGAATGATTACATTCTACTTACTATCTCAACCAACCAGAATGTGAGGGACTAGCTGATACTACATCAAATATTCAAGTCGGGAACATGCAGGTATTTTAAGTATTCATGACGATTTTAGGTAAAGCGACCTCATTTTTTAGAAGGTGCAATCTTTTGGGGAACTGGGCGAGCTGTTTCAGAGGGCAGCGACCTGACGTATAGGAGTGGCGAGCTCTTGTACTAGGTAGCGAGCTCTTATGATCTAAGTGTTATTATACAAGCTCGACATTGAATGGTAGCTCGATGTTGAGGGTTGGGTCTCGTGATTCTTGGGCCTTCTCAGGCTGATGCAAGCTACTTTAGGGGGTCCCAACGGACTGAATTTATGAACAGGCCCAGAGGCCTATGAATATGAATAGGCCCAGCGGCCTATGTGTATTCTGGTAATTCAAGGAGTATTATTATTTATGAGAACGTAGCATACAGGAGGAATCCTAATTCTAAGTCGATCGCTATTTATGGTATTATAATTATAGTAGGAAAGGTGAACCCCAGATTGTGAATACTTTTTTTATTATAAATAGAGGACTGAGGCCTCACTTTTTTCTCTAAGTTTATTTTATATCCTACGTTTTTGAGATCTCTCTCACTTAAAAAGGCTCTCGTCTATTTCTTAAGCCTTAATCTAACATAGTCATCGGAGGGCCTACACCAGGGCCGTCCACCGCCTTGGCTGGGTTTTTGTTTTGCAGGATCTATCAAGTCGTCAAGAGTCTCTTGGAAATCAATCAGGTTGCTGCTTGGTTATTTGACGTTATTCAGGTCGTTGATCACATTTTTGAGGTCAATACCCCATATTCTTGAGGCACCAATCTTTTTGGTCGCGTCAATTAAATATTTGGAACCACCCGTATATCTTAAGAGTCAGCTAAACTAGTTTAGCATAACCATGATGGACATTCTACAATTTTCATCACTACCAAACCTAACCCTATAAATATTGAGAAAACTTCTAAGAAAATAAGTTCTGTAGATTTAGTGATAGTGCAAAAATATTGGACCCTTAGTGCAATTTTCCTGTAAGTATATGCATATATCTCACATTTGTTGGTGTCTATAAAATATATCCAACAGTAAAGGTTCTTGATGGAAAATGATGGCATAAGTAACAGAATCAATGATAATTCAGTTTTACCTTTTTGTTGACCAATTCAGGAGTTCAATAATCTTTTAGAACCAACTTATAACTAGAATAATTACATAAATCTACTCTAAGGTTTGTTCAAGTACAAATAGAGCCCTGGGCTTTTGTAATACGTCCAGTATCCGTGACATTTGTTTTCTTAACAAATATTCCCCTAAGAATGCAATTTGTACAGTTAAAACGAATATCAAGGGGAATTTAGAATTGTAAAACTGTAAAAGACAACTGGGGGCGCGGTGGGGGAGGGGGTAATTGGCTTTTGAATTGTTATTACTGAGAACAGATTGCAATTTTCAAATTTGAAACAGCAAAGAGTATACCTGTATTTCGGGAAATTTTCATTTTTGGTACACTATACTAGCCAATTTCATTTTTGGTACGCGATGTTGGCCATCATCAAACAACGTCTATTAAATTGGTCAATTCATCAAAAAAGGTACAAAAAAAAGTCCGATCAGGCTTTTTTACTGACGTGGCGTGATTCAATACTTTCTTATTATTTTTCTTTAATTTAAATATTAAATTGAAAAAAAGAATTGGGAAAATTTTTATTTTTGGTACACTATGTTGGCCACATTCCAGAAAATATACGTTAAATTGGCCATCATCAAATCATATGTACTAAGTTAACCAATTTATCAAAAAAGGTCCAAAAAAGCTTTGATCGATTTTTTTTCTAAAGTGGTATAATTCTATATTTTCTTATCAATTTTCTATAATTATCCAAAATAAATTAAAGACAAAATTCTGTTTTGCTCTCCCTTTTCTTTTTATGTTTTTTCTTTTATCTTTCCGTTAATCTAATAAATAATATTATAATCAATAAGAAATAATATAAATCATTTATAAATATTAAAATATAATACAAATATTAAAAAATATATAATAAATATAGAGAGTTTAAAATTCATTTATAATAGATTTTCTCATATATATTTTATTATTTTTTAATATTCATTTTATATTCTTATATTTATCTCCGAGTTTATTAATTTTGTATTAATTATAATTTTAGTAATATAAAAATCATATAATATTAGATTTATAATTTTCGAAGATTTATTTTATGTTTATATATTTATCACTGATTTTTTTTTTATTCTTATTAATTAAAATTTTATTTATTTAATTAAAAGAAAAGAAAATGAAGGCAAAACAGGTTTTTGATTACAACTTAATATTTAAATAAAAGAAAGTTAATAAAATAATATATAATTATGCCACGTCTGGAAAAAAATCTGACCAAAGTCTTTTTGGATATTTTTTGATGTATTGGTTAACTTAGCAGTTATGATTTGATGATGTCCAATTAAACGTACCTTTTCTGAAATGTGGTCAACATAGTGTACCAAAAATGAAAACTTTCCCATTTTTTTTTTTCAATTTAATAATTAAAATCAAAGAAAAATGATAGAAAGTATTGAATCACGCCACGTCAGCAAAAAACCCGATCGGGCTTTTTTTTTGTACCTTTTTGGATGAATTGGTCAACTGAATAGACGTTTGATGATGGCCAACATTGCGTACCTTTTCTGAAATGTGTCCAACATATTATAACAAAAATAAAATTTTCCCATGTATTTCCCGGACATAATGTTGATACATTCTCCCATTGATAAGAATACCAAAAACATTTGAAATACATTAATTTATGCTAAATCAACCCCACAAACACCATCATTCTACCCTGTGTAATATATATATATATATATATATATATATATATATATTATATATATAAAGAAAAACGTAAAACCCATGAAAATAGAAAAGAAAGTTATTTCATATAAACGAGAAGAAAGTAAATTTGAAGAAGAGGAAGATGGAAAAAACCGAAGAAGAAAAAAAAAAAAAAAAAAAAAAAAAAAAAAAAAACTTAGGAAAACAAACAACAAGGAGAGCATCTATAGATTGGGGTCAAAATTTTGTTCAATTCAAGTACGTAGGCTCTACAGTCTGGATTGAACATTAAGTGCGTATGGTATTTGTTGGATTTTTTTTAATTTTTTTTTCCCAACGTTCGAATCTGGTTTCACGAACCAGAGTCATATGTTCGGTTTTTATTTTTTTTATTTTGAACATTTTGTGTGTTAATAAAAAAAATAAAAAATCGAACATTTTGCGTATGTTCATTAAAAAAATTCGAATACAATGATATATTTGAAAATAATGCATTCCTAATTTTTTAGGAACAAGTTGTTTTGCTTTATTTTTCGAAGCATTTGAAAAAATTGTTTTTTTAATATTTAATTTTATATTGTGGTAAAATTATTTTAGTTTTTTCAACCATGATTATTTTTTTTCAAAATACAATGGGTAAACTTATAAAATTATGTGTACGTTTATCCCGCCCTAATACGTTTTTATAACATGTTTTAGTGATAACTAACTTTCAATTCCTTAAATTTGGTAACTAGCCCTTTTTAGCTCAATAAGTTACCTTCTTTTGAGAACATGCGTCCCATGTTTCTATGATGTAGTTGGCTACCTTTTCAATTTCAATTCTATTCATTTGCTTTTGCATTCATCAATTAGAGAATTTGGTCAAGACAACATATCTTAAAGTCGATCTTTTCATGAGGACATCAGCTTTCGCCATGATTAAAAAAGCCTTATCTATCTTGTTTATTCCAGTAAAAATGATCAAGTACAAATTGAAACTACTTTTAAGAAATCTTGTTGGCCAACAGATGGAGATCCCAAATCAATTCTTTACCGAAAAATTGAAAAAGAAACAATAAATAAAAATAGATCAATCGGTATTTTCATATATTTCATAATCCAGAGAAAAGAATTGGTATTTCTGATTCCGGTCAGTGTTACAAATGCATTACTACCAACTAAAACTATATACTAATAAAAATGATCAATTTATATACACAACTCGGTACAAATATTAACCTACCAAATCATGGGGAAAAAAAAATTAAATCAATCTATTGTTCCCATATTTCCAATTCTACCGAATAAATAGCTAAGAAGGGACAATTGTAGATCAGGGAAGCAGATCATCTCCAAACAAGTAAAGCATCCGCTCCACCGCCCAGCTCGGCGGCTGCGGCTGAGCCGCCGGAGGCAAAGTGCTCACGGCGAGCAACGAAGCCCGGCAGAGCGGACACGTCAACCGGTTATCATAAGCCAACCACTTCTCGAGACAGTGCTTGTGAAAAACATGGCAGCAATTGGCAAGCTCCCAGACTTGGCTGTTCTTCCTCAGACTGCTCAAGCAAACGGCGCACGATAAGTCGTGAGGCTCCGGCAGACGGTGCTCGATTTTACCAAGCGTCGTCAGGGAGAGACGTTCTCTTACTATCCTCAAATTGGCCGCCGAAGACGAGCAACATGACGAGGAGGTTTGTGTAAAAGAAGTAGTCAAGAGATTTAGTGCAAAGGACAACAGCCATCTCGCGACTGCAAATATAAGAGCTGCTTTGCACAGCACAAGTTGATCACTCCCGACCATTATTGGAACAACAAATGTATATTTCTCTATATAAAACTTAGCAATGGATTACAAGGGAAGAAATTTTGGGGGAGGTTTACAATAGCCCGAAGAAGAGTATATATTAGTAAAATTTTGAGGATCAAATCATCAACATAATTAACTTTACAAAGTGGCTGACGTTTTTGAGTGGTGGGTGGGGTGGGTGACGTTTTCCTTTTTCTTTTGTTTTCTTTTTTGTTTGTTTTTTTTGGTTGGTTTGCTTTTTGAATACCCTGTAAGAATAAAAAGATAAGGGGCTTGGGCACATTTTGGCAACCAAATATGACACTTTACAGCCAAAGCTTAGATCATGGAAGGTGTGCTAATGACATCCACAGTAAGAAATGCTAAAAAGATGGTATTTTTACACATCAGATCTACTTCACACTTCCACCTTTTGGAAAGCCTTTATGATGGCAGCAAAGAAAACGCGGTGTATCTTGTAAATCAAATAGAGGAAATAAAGTGGGGAAAATACAGAGCTTATCCAATCACAAAAGTCGCTTTTATACGACAGATTTAAGAGCTAAAAAGGAAGGAAACGCAATAAAGGAAAAGGAGGTACCTGGATATTGATTTGGGAATAACTTGCCTCTTATCAGAATCTGTATTCAACTTGCTTTTAAATTGGAAGCCTTCATCGAGACGGCCTTTATTTGCTGTTTTTGAGAAGCCCGCACTTTAAAATTCAATCAATTCGTAAGAAGTTGAGGTAACCTTTGGCTTATATATCCGAGAGAAGTTGTGCTTCTAGCTCAAGCCCAAAAGAAAATGAGAATCAATTCCCAAGTATCACTAAAGTAACCAATGAGTAGACGATGAATTTGCATGAATTCACCCAAAGAACCTGGTATCTATACTTGTAGTTTCTCAGTTCAATATCACGTTAGAAATGGTAACTATTCCACAGCAACCAACGTGTGATTAGCTAAACGTCTATAAAAAGATTTTAATTGCACATCAATAACAAAACAAGGGGAAACAAAAAGTCCTGTATAATTGCAATTCACAGCAACCATCAGCTCCCGCCGAGCTACTTTAAACATCTTCATATGACAATTGACATTATTGAGTATGCATTTGTTCGGAAACTGTTTATGAAAATCCAGGCAATAACCAAATCTTTAAAAGGACGAGATACATAGAAATATTGAAAACATCATTAAATCAGGACGATGGTTCTTCTCCAAGTGCCTATTCATATCTGTTTGTTACATGGATGGCATAGTAATTTGCAGAAACATTGATCACTTGCGGGATTACTGCAATATCAAGAAAGGTCAAGTATCATTGAGTTTGCTCTTTCACCTCGACACCATATAGGCAAACCTCAGCAAAAGTTGGAACAAGACCACCAATTGCTCAAGAAAAGATGCCATATTTTTTTTTAGTTTAATGTAGAAACTCGGGATTATTCATGAGTCATGAGATTGCACATCCTCTTCTATCTTCTTTTTCATCTTGTATTGCAACGTAGCAGGAGCACAATCTACAGGCGTTTCGCCTGAATAAGAACAGTAATGACAGGAAACAAAGTTAGTATATCACTTAATCCTGCTCTGTGTCACTTGTTTGAAACAAATATTTATTTTTGAGTGACCATATGTGGCAAATCCAATTAACGAAATTTCCAATGATAAACTAATTGGAACCGTCTGGCAGAATTATCTCAATCCAGCACAAAACCATGCTCAGTTCTTACAATTACCCTTTTATCCTTTTCTGGAACAATCAATACATATTCTTTGTTTCCAATACTTGATCTTCCCCCACCACCCCACAAAAAAGAAAGAAAGAAAAAGGAAAAAAAGACATGTTTAGAAATCATTTGCCTTGTGAATTCTGGCAGTCCAAACGAGCTTTATGGTCTATGAGGGCAAACGCTATCTCAGTTTGATTGAAAACTGCAGCCTGCATATTTATGTAAGTCATGCAATTGACTTTTCTCTTAATTAAGGAAAAAAAAAAAAAAAAGGGAGTTGCGAGAGTACCAAATGTAATAAAGACGAGCCTTGCTTGTCAGAATAATTTGCATCGACTCCCTACAAAGTTTATAATTTTCAATTTATATTAGAAAAGAGAGGACAGTTTACCCGTAAGAAATAATGAGAAAAGAAGAACAAAGTACCTGACTCAGAAGCATTTTAGCAGCTGCTGTATCACCATTTTTTATTGCCTCTCTTAAACCCTAAGCATTAAGCAAAAGATAACAAATTATGTATACATCAGAACAAAAAATGATCCTGGTTCACTTATTCTACTAGAAACAAGCATAACAAGTTTACCTCTCCAGTGACTTCATAATTGATGGATGATATATCCACGGAACTGTTGGCAACTTGACCAGGATTGAAAGGAGTACTGCAGAATTTTCAGTTTGTTGCATAAGAAGAGATCTAATTTTTTATTATTTTTTTACATAGCGTTTAAAATTTACTGTAACTATGTGTTGAAATAAAATACACTGGTAAATACACGAGGATAGTAATAGAGATGCGTAGTTATCAATCTTGGTTATTTGACTCTCAAATACCTAACAAAAGCATTTAATAATGCTATTACTACGTCTTGGTTTATCCGATACCTCCTAGCAAATACATTTACCTTTGAGGAGGGTTCGTTACTACATCACAATCTTCTCTGCTTTGGAGCTGTGGGAGGAACTATTTTCTACCATTACAGTTAGTTATCATTTAAGGAAATCTAATCATTTAACAGCATAATGTGTAACATCAGGAACTTAAAGATTGATGCAGATAAAAAGGAAATGCTTCATACCTTCGCCAACCATTTGACGTTGAACCTCTACTCTTAGGAGTTGGCTCTATCTTTTTCTGTTTCGGGATTGAGCTAAGTGGGGGATTTGAGGTATTGGTTGATTGCTGCAATGAAACGGAACTTGTAAGGAATATGGAGTTCACTAAGGAAAAGGTTGTAGACACAAAACTGTTCTTGCCTGTGGTTGCATAGAATCTTTTGGAGGAGGTGGTGCTTCACAAATGCACAAAGGCATCCCACACTTACATTCCAAAATGCCTGGAAAAGGAGATTTCTTGGGGCCGACTTCTGGTTTGGTATCTGAAACTGTACTGATATCTAATCGTGAAATTGAATCTCTTACAACATTAACTTCATTTGGAGTAGCTGCCGCACTATCCTTCTTCAATCTAAATTATAATTTGCAGTTGCCGATATTTAAAACCCGAAAAGAAAAAAAAAAAGTGCATTATTAAAGATAGGGAGAAAGACACCAAATCTCACAAGCTCATTGCCAGGCCACAATAACATAGTCGGCTAGTGAAGAGACTGGCAAAAAAATTAATAAACACACAGGAGTACCATTTTCAGAAATAAAAATAAAAATGGTTAATGAAGATAAGAGTATGCAGAATTATGCCAATCCTAAACAAAATATGGAGACATCCAAGTAGTAATCTGTCATCCTTCATAGTGATGCCAGAAGAATACAAAACCTGTATAGTCCTCACATAACCATAATTTCCAGAGCCGAAAAACAAGACACCCAGTCAACAAAATAATTCAGAAGAATAAATGTAAAGAAAACAGGAAAGTAACACAAAAGAAGTATAATCTACAATAAGCAATGCCAGTACATTTCTTGAACATTCATAACCATGTAGAAAGAAAAATTACCTAGAGCCATCATTAAAACAATCGGCACAAACACGCACATTTGAGTGAATACCAAACTGTGGCAAGGCCTGAAAAAAGGTAGAGAAGTTGAGGATTTTATTATACATTTAAACACACCTAGATGTTTGTATATTGTAGAGTGCATACCATTTGATCCGATGAATGTTCGGAGCATAAAGTTCGTCCACAACATCGGCAATGATGCTGCAAACACGGAATGTGTGGTAAGGCTATGTAAAGTCCACAAAAAAGTTGCATAAATGTGGAATCAACTTGCAAGTGAGTATAAAAGAAGATAGCTTTCGAGGACAAATTCACAGCCAAAACCTTATGAAGCACATCAAAAACTCTTTTAAGTTTTGCATCTAACAGGACTGCCAAAGTTCCCAAGTTAAGTAAGAAGGACTTAGACTCTTTTATCATGCTTCAGAATGGGGCATCATAACATGACAGAAAATTAACCAATTCTTCACATAAAAAATCAGGGAAAAGACCCAGTGCTTGAAGAAGGGGCATGAGCCTACCCCTGGGCTTTTGATAATTTCTTGTGACCAATGAGTTTCTAGGTACATAAAAGACTGAAGCTTGGATAACACACGAATCAGACTTAATGAATAAATAGGCAAAGTTTAATTCTGGTCCATTAATCAAAACAATATGTGCAGTTAATTAGCATATGTGTATGCCAAATGGGCTTGGTTGGTGACCACACAAGCTGTTGTGAACAGTTCCGGATCGAGGAGCAAAGATTACAAATTGATTCAATCAGATATCCCACTTGCTATTCTTCATCAATTGTCTTTAAATCTCAAGTGACAAGGCTGCCGAGAATCAAATTCAAAAAAACAAGGCACGCTCTTTTGAAGAGCTGAAGAGAGGAAATCATTAATATGCCAAAATAAGTTCAAAAGGTGCAACAATAAGCAGATAGCTCCAGCCAAATTCAGATTGGCAAGTATCGAGGGAAAGAAATCCACACTCTACCCCACCAGTATGCTACAAAGAGACTACACTACGATACATGGCAAACTACACTTTACAGCAACACTTCGACAAGCTCTACTGTATCTTCTATTTCAGTTTCAGTTTCAATGTCTCTCGAATAGCTAACTGTTTAGGTTTCTATTCAAATTTGATACTTCCAAAAGGAAGATTTTATTCCAGTTGACTTTGTTGCCTTTTTCTATTTAAATTCATTATCAACTTTCTTACACAATCTTCTCAATCTTCTATCGTTTCTATTTTTCCTACGTAGGCTTTCAAGTTTCAAAATCTCCTTTCTCATTTAGAAAATAACACAAATAAGGTGTTCTAATCTTGGAAAGATCATTGAGGGTGAAAAAAAAAATGATATAAAATATCAAGTAAGAACTAGCCCTACATATTAATGGAAAGGAGTGAACCCGCCTCAACAAAAGCAGAAAAGGCAGGAAATAGCCAAGTCACTTCATTATCATGGAGACGAAGGCTAACAATAAAGGCTTACGCCACACCCATGCCGATGTTTCAATGTTAAATGATTTAATTTTATATATAACCTATAATATAATCATATGCTACCAATATTATAGGTACAAGAGCAGCTAACCAAACAACCATTTTCACAAACAAACGCATTTATAATTCTGGAACCATCACAAAGCTTCATTTCCCAAGTCTGTCTTAGACTCTTAATCTATCTCAGCCAATAATTGTACCAATACATCACACAGTCACTTATCCAAAATCACCCAAATAAACCTATGCTTTTCGGACAGCTGATTGGAAACCATAAATACAAATAAATACACCATTCCCCTATCAATTGATCTGACTATCAACCAAATACGTGTGCAGTTTCCGGAATTGACCAGATTTCACAACCAAAAACCCGATCAAATCAATTAATACGCCATGCAATCGCCCTGATTTTCACCATACTTACAGAAACCGACTCGACAACTTCTCGAAAAGAAGATACACGATCTATTCAATGAACTAAAAAGGACAAAAAAAAAAAAGTAACTCGAACTAAATTTCGACATCAGAATTCAGAAAAATCACCCGGCGGCGAAAGGTGGAGAAGCTGCATTTGCAAACATCGCAGCGAGGGGCTTCCTGGAAAGGCGGGGGCTCCATCGTCGCCATTTGCAACACTCGGCAACACACTTTCCTCACTGGCGACTACAATTTCTGTTTTGATCAAAAAAGAGTTGTGCCCAAATTTTCGTTTTTATATTTCTCATCAAACTAATTTATTTTGTTTTCCTCCGTTGATTCCATTTCTACTAATCCAAATTTCAGCCGTCCACGTGGAGAACTCATTTTTCTCTTGGTCCATTATTTGTGATAGTTTAAAAAAATAAAAGAGAATGGTAATTTTGACATTTTGTATCCTAAACTATTTTTTTCGTGCAAATTAATTTCTAAACGGTACGAATTTTGCATTTAACCTCCTGAACTCTCGTTTTTGGTGGAACTTTTGGTCGGAGCTCACTCGTGTGACATGCACGCTTACATGTAAGAGGTAAAATTGATTTTCCATCTCCTCCTCATGACTCCCGCTCAAAATAATGGCACGTGAGCACTACGTAATTTCTCGTGTGACATGCACGCTTACATGTAAGAGGTAAATTTGATTTTTCATCTCCTCCTCATGACTCTAACTCAAAATAATGGCACGTGAGCACTACGTAATTTCCAAATCCTACATGTATACATATATTAATGTGAACATTATCTTAGCAGGTCACACAAGTGCTCACGTGCCATTGTTATGAGCAGGAGTCATCAGTAAGAGATGAAAAGTCGGTTTTACCCCTTATATGTAGGCGTGCATGTCATACGAGTGAGTTCCGGCCAAAAGTTCCACCAAAAACGAGAGTTCAGGAGATTAAGTGCAAAATTTGTACAGGTCAGAAGGTTATTTGCACGGAAAAGAAGTTTAGGGGACGAAGCGTCAAAATGGTCATAGTTCAGGAGGTAAAAAGAAATTCTCAAAATAAAATGATCCCACACCGTATGAAGATTGAAGGCGTGTCAAAAATTCAAATAAGTCCACAGTATTAAGTTCATGGAGTAAGGGTGACCATTCGATCGATTCGGCCTAAATTCGAATTGAACAAAAATAATTAGAATCAAAATTTACATAAAATTGTAAATCGAACCGACCCCAAATAGATTTAGAAGTGAATTAGTTAGAATGAAAACCGAAATATTTATAAAAATAAAAATCGAGTAAAACCGAAAATAAGTTTAGAATTGATTAATCGAAGCGAACTAATAAAAAATAACAATAAGTAATATAAATTTTGAGTTTTTATTATTTTTAAATTGTATTTCGTTATTTCAGTAATTAATACACAAAAACCAAATCAAATCGAATAACCGATTTTTTAAAATCCTTAAACAGAAAATCGAACCAAATTTTGATTTTTTCGGTTTTTCAATTTTTTGATATCCCTAACGTGGACTAGAGTTTCAAAGATCGACTTATTTCTTAAAAAGTAAAAACGTGTTTCTCACTTATCATTTGCTAAAAGGCATATTCTATTCGCACTCGATTCCAAGTGCATCCAGGTAATAAACACACATACTCACACGCGCGCGCGCACACACACACGAGACGAGGTGTATTAGCCCAAATACCATCCTCCAAGTAAAACTTATTTCAATTCCAAATAATTTCTAACCACACCCATATACCCATTTTCATTTAAGAGAAAGAGAGAGAGAGAGAGAGAGGGCGGTTGCTAGAGGTGTTCGACTCATTTTGGCAATGTGATTTTTGGGAAGAAGTTTACCAAATCTCGGGTTGCTAGCGGGGCTCTACCCACAATGTTAGATAACGAGCAATTAGGTGAGTTTATATCATTTATCTTTTTTTTTAAATAAAGTTTTTGTCTTGAAAATTTAATATTTTGTGTGAAAATATATTAAGTATATTGTTTAGAGTAGTTTAATTTAGTTATTCGTTGAGTTTAGTTTGGTAATAACACTTTTATGTTATTTGATGTCAATTTTGAGAAAAATGGTTTTGGTTTCAGGGTTTTTTCGGCCACTATGTGCTGAAGTTTTCATAGGAATTCAGCTCTGGTACCCGAGATAGTTTACATATTTCGGCCATAATTGGCCAAAATTTCCTCAAATTTTCGCCCAAGTTCTACCGAATATATTATTATTTTTTACTACTTTCTATACTAGTTATATAAAAAACTGATGTTAAATTTCTTCTACATCGGATATCTAGGAACCGATGTAGAACCTTTTTTATGCTTTTACAACAGAATAGTTTTAACATTGGTTTTCATATAACCGGTGTAGATAGTAGTAAAAAAGGGAAGAAAAAAAAGTATTCTTTAGACTTTGCCATAACATTTGAGGAAATCTCGGCCTATTATGGCCCACATTAAAGGAAAATTCTAGCCACTTCATACCGAAATTATATCAAAATTTTGTCCAGCCAGAGCCGAACTGAATGAGAATAGTATTTTTAAATTCCGAACTTAAACTAACATTAGGGATGCGAAATGCGAAAATAATCGAATAAAAGAATGAAATACTTAAATTGGTTATTCCCATATCATTTTCATCATCTATTATTAATTATTTATTGTGGTTGAGGAACTAGGATTTACAAAATTTAGAGGAAATGGAGGTGAAGATTTTTTTTTTTTTTGAATATGGTGAATAATTGAAGAATGTTGAATTGTTAAATTATATGTTTTTTTTAAGGGTGAGTTTAGCCATTTTGATTTTCTGTATGGGTGTCGTTAGTAATTGAGAAGATAAGGGTGTAAGCAATGGCAGGTCAGCAGATATTTCCAGGTTGGCAAATGATTCATCATGTCAAGACAAAGCTGACAAAGCTAAGCAAGAAGACAAACCAAAGAAGGAACAAGCTGGACGTGTGCATGAAGACCAGACACTCCAACGGTGCAGATAAGAAAGGATTCGGTGTGAACAGCTCTATAATGGACTAGCTAGACCATAGTCTTGTAAAACCCTAGGTTCTAGATGGATCCAAAGCATCACATATATATATATATGTATTGAGCACCCCTGTACAATGTATCAGATGAATATATTTTAAAATTTAAAACCCTTTCTTATTAAAGCTTCAAGTTTATGGTTCAAACATTTTCTTCACATGGTACCAAAGCTAGTCTCTGATCTATCTTTATCAAAAATTTCTTTCATCTTGATCTGATGGCGACAGCTGCTGAAGGAATGGCAGGGGGACCACCTGCTGAGACAGTCCAGTTGCAGAGCCAGCTTGTGAGTATTAAACTCAATGAAAGAAACTTCTTGCTTTGGGAGCAACAAGTGATGGCAGCTATTCGTGGATATGGTTTGGAGGGCTTTATCAACGGTCAACACCCCACTCCAAATAGAATTTCTGACGAAGGTATGATTAATCCACAGTTTATTAAATGGATGAAACAAGATCAACTCATTGTGTCATGTCTTTTGTCTTCTTTGTCTGAAAGTATTCTGATCACCACTGTGGGGCTCAATAGTGCTAAGAGATATGGGAATGTTTAAAATCAATCTTTGCTAGCCATAATAGGGCCAAAATCATGCAATTGAAACTACAACTACAGTCCATCAAGAAAGGAGCTTTACAAATGAGAGAATATTTTGGAAAGGTCAAAAGTGTCTGTGATATGCTTGGATCTGTTGGTGAGAGGATTATTGAAGGTGATCAGATAATGTATCTCTTGATTGGATTAGGATCAGAATATAATCCATTGATTGTTTCTCTTACAACAAGAGCTGAAAAGTTTACAATAGCTGAAGCATATGCTGTGTTGTTAAGCTTTGAGAATAGGTTGGAAGGGATGGACAGTGTTAATGATGGTTCACAGTTTAGTGCTAATTTGACTACTCAAGGATCTGGTTTTGGAGCACGGAGAGGCAGAGGTAGAAACTCTTACCAATATCAAGGTAACAGGGACCAGTACTCAGGAAATAGAGGAGGAAGGAGCTACTCAGGCAGAGGAAGCAATTTCAGAGGTAGAGGAGGTAGATTTGGTGCTAACCGTGCAAGGTGTCAAATCTGTGGTTATAATAACCACACGGCTGATAAATGTTACTACAGGTTTGACTCAACAAGGCAGCAATGGAGATAAAGGTCAGAGGGACCAAACAAGTAACAACAACAATTCAATGACAAATGTTGCTAGTCTTGGTTCAGCAAGTTCTGAGATAGGTCATGAGCACTATTGGTATCCAGATTCTGGTGCAATAAATCATTTAACATATGACCTGACAAATCTGAATATGTGCAGTGATTATCAAGGCAATGAGACAGTTCAAACAACAAATGGTGCAGGTATGTCTATAGCTCATCATGGTAACTCTTTAGTGATTTCTAATGACCACACATTTACCCTTAACAACCTCCTGCATATCCCACATATTACTAAAAATTTACTTAGTGTGTCTCAGTTTGCAAAGGATAATAAAGTATTTTTTGAATTTCATGCTTCTTTCTGCCTTGTGAAGGACCAAGCAACAAGGGTAGTGCTACTCAAAGGGACCCTCAATGATGGCCTTTACAGTTTCAAACTCACACCTTGCCAGCCTTCTCAAACAAGTTTTCCTTTCCAATCAAGTGTCAATTCAGTCCAACTCACAAATAAGTCAGATATAAGTCTGTGGCATTCTAGACTTGGACATCCCTCTTATGAGGTTGTAAAAAGAGCTTTAACACATTGTAATTTGCCCTACATTGATAATAAAAGCACCCTTTTATGTTCTGATTGTTTGAGTTCCAAAATGCATAAATTACCCTTTGCTGATTCTCAATCTCATGCTTATAAAATTCTGGATGTCATACATAGTGATCTTTGGGGACCTGCTCCAATTTTATCTCATGATGGTTACAGGTTTTATGTTAGTTTCATTGATCATGCCTCAAGATTCACTTGGTTCTACTTGCTTAAGGCTAAATCTGACACAAAAATTGATTTTTTGCAATTCAAAGCTCTTGTTGAGAATCAATTCAAAACCTCAGTCAAATGCCTCCAGTCAGATGGAGGAGGTGAATTCATAGGACTTAGACAAATCCTTAAGAAATATGGAATTAAACATCAAAGATCCTGTCCCCATACACCTGAGTAAAATGGCCTTGCAGAGAGGAAGCATAGGCACATTGTGCAAGTAGCTTTATCCCTCATGTCTCATCTAATATTCCAGACAAATTTTGGAATGGAGCTTTTAGCTCAACAGTTTATTTGATCAACAGGACCCCTACTAATCTTCTCAAATACAGGACACCTATTGAGGTCATTAGTGCAGAAAAACCAGACTACTCTTTCCTTAAACTTTGGTTGTTTGTGCTTCCCCCTCCTTAAACCCTACTCATCTCATAAACTTCAGCCCAGAAGTCTACCTTCAACCTTCATAGGTTACATCCCTCATAATAAAGGGTACAAAATCCTTCTCCCATCAAACAAGATAATTATAACAAGGCATGTAGTTTTTCAAGAAGATGTTTTCCCTTTCAAGGTCAAGAACTCTATCCCTAACACTTTCAAGCCTCAAACTGATAACACATTCACACCCTTAATCAAATTGCATAACACAGGTTCTGATCAGCAAACAAGTATACAGTCCTCTCCTCATTTACCCTCCACAGGCTCACATACAAACAATCCCCATTCCACACACTCTCCTTGGCAAATACCCCCTGAAGGTGCACCTTCACCCTCTAATAATGCACCTTCTTCTACACAACATTCCTCTCCTGCATCACATCCACCTTCTATACACTCTATACCAATTGGTCAAATCACTATAGATTTACCTTTTGAGCATGTGGATATGCCTATGCCTGTTCTAGCTCACCCTCCTATGCAGGAAAATGGTGGTACTCACCCCATGCAGACAAGATCAAAATCAGGTATTCACAAACCAAAAACATATGCTGCAGCAATACAGGATGATCCATTTGAGCCTAAAACAGCTGAGGAGGCAATTATTATTCCTATGTGGAGAGAGGCTATGGCTGCTGAATATCAGGCTCATTCAAGAAACAAAACTTGGTCCCTTGTTCAAATTCCTACAAACAGAAGGGTCATTGGTTCAAAGTGGGTGTTCAAGGTTAAAATAAACTCAGATGGATCAGTTGCAAGATACAAGGCAAGATTAATAGCCAAGGGTTATACTCAAGCTTCTTCATTGGACTATACAGATACATATAGTTCAATTATAAAACCAGCCACCATCAGAACAGTTTTGTCATTGGCAATTACCAAAGGATGGTCTATCAAGCAGCTAGATGTGGACAATACTTTCCTAAATGGTGAGGTAGATACTGATATCTACATGGAACAACCTTTTGGTTTCATAAAGGATGGAGAGCAGGGATTGGTTTGCAAACTGCACAAGGCTCTATATGGATTGAAACAGGCCTCCAGAGCATGGTCAATTAAATTTGGCAACATACTACTCTCACTTGGTTTTACCCCATCACAGTCTGATATATCTCTTTACATTAAGCACAGTCAATCCTCCTGCATAATAATCATGGTTTATGTTGATGATATTATCCTAACTGGCAGTTGTGACTCAGAAATGAAAGCCATTATCCAAACTCTCGACAAGCATTTTCACTCAAAGATCTTGGCATTCTGCATTATTTCTTAGGGATAGAAGTGAGCACAGATCAGACAGGAATAATCTTAAGTCAAAAGCAATACATCTCAGAGGTTCTTGATAGAGTAGGGATGAAGGGGGCAAAAGGTGTTGTTTCTCCAATGATTACTCATCCTACTCTATCAAGATTTTCAAGGCAGCCAATTGAGAATCCTAGACTCTACAGGCAGGTGGTTGGAGCTCTACAATATGTTACTTTGACAAGGCCAGACATTAGCTATGCTGTGAATAAAGTTAGTTAATACATGCAGAATCCTTTATCCACTCATTGGAAGGCAGTAAAAAGGATCATGAGGTACTTAGCTGGAATAAGGAATTTTGGTCTGAAAATTGCACCCTGCAGGAACTTCAATATAGTAACTTATGCAGATTCAGATTGGGATTCAAATATTGATGATAGGAGATCAACTTCCGGAGTTTGTATGTTTCTAGGTAATAATTTGATTTCATGGAAATCAAAGAAACAAGCCACAGTTTCAAGGTCCTCAACAGAGGTAGAATATAGAAGCCTTGCTATTGCCATATGTGAAATGATGTGGATGAGATCATTGCTGCAGGAGTTGAGGATCTATGCACCCAAACCTGGAATAATATGGATGGACAACTTGGGAGCAATAGCTTTGTCAAACAATCCTATAAACAATGATAGGGTTAAATATTTTGAACTTGACCTACATTTCATCAGAGAAAAGGTAAAGGCTGGAATAGTGAGAGTACAACATGTGCCTGCTCATGATCAAATTGCTGATATAATGACTAAGCCATTGACCGGGAAATTCTATTGTAGGCTTAGAAATAAACTAACCGTTGTACCTAAACCCTACATAGAATTGAGAGGGCATGTAAGAAATGGCATGTCAACAGATATTTCCAGGTTGGCAAATGATTCATCATGTCAAGACAAAGCTGAGCAAGAAGACAAACCAGAGAAGGAACAAGCTGGACGTGTGCATGAAGACAAAACACTCCAACGGTGCAGATAAGGAAGGATTCGGTGTGAACAGCTCCATAATGGACTAGCTAGACCATAGTCTTGTAAAACCCTAGGTTTTAGATAGATACAAAGCATCATATATATATGTGTATTGAGCACCGCTGTACAATGTATCATATGAGTATATTTTGAAATTTAAAACCCTTTCATATTAAAGCTTCAAGTTTACGGTTCAAACATTTTCTTCACAAAGGGTGCGTTGGGATTTTGTAAGAGTATATATGACATTTCAATTCGTGGCATCTTTCGTAAAAAAACAAATAAAAAATCGGGTGTCGCTAGCAAAAGTTTAGGTGCGTTCAGAATTGGCCTTCCCAAAATCTCTTGTAATCTACTAACGAACTCAATTTTAAATACCAATATTAGATTGTACCACTTATTCACTCTCTTTATTTTTATTTCTTTTTTTCTCTCCTAAATAAATTAATGAATGAAAATTACTCAAGAAAGCACAAATATTTAAAATGAAGAAATAATCCAATTAAAAACACTTTTATTAATTTCATTTTTAGATATGCATAATTGATCTTAAATTATATATCATTAAAAAAATAATTAATTTGATATATTTTTTTATATAAAATGGAAACCAAACAAGTTATGAATTCATGAATATCTTAAATATTATATAAATAACAAGAACATAAGGAAAAAGAAAGAGAAAAGAAGTTGTGAAATAGAAGGATGAACTCAGAAAGAAATGAGAAGAGAGAAGATTAAGGGGGGGGGGGGGGGGGGAGAGAGATTGGGGGAAAGATAATTCCTACCGTGAAATTGTTGAATTTATTATTTCACGGGACCGTGAAATCACCACTATTTTTTCCCGGCTAATACGCAAAATACCTTTAAAATATAGGGGTGATGGGAAGATAGAATGGTGACATTTATCCTCGAGCAACTTTTGAGATTTACACAATCGGAACAAAAAAAGAAAGAATTGTTGAGTTGGACAAATTTTGAGTTGGACAAATTTTTACTTTTTTAGATCGATCATCGCGACAAGGCAAAAATAATAAAAGAACTTATAAAAATAAAATAAAGTTTGCTTTAGAATTGTGAAATTATTTGAAAATATTAAAAAAAAAATGATATTTACATTATAAAATTTGAAAGTAAATGTGGAAACATATTTTACAAAATATGAAATTATCTTAAATATGAAAAATATTATATTTCAAATATAAAATTAAAAGAAATCCGGAAAAATATTTTATTAAATTCAAGATTGTCTTAATGTGTAAAAAGTATTTAAATATATCCTCGAGCAACTTTTGAGATTTACACAATCGGAACAAAAAAAGAAAAAAAAGAAAGAAAAAGAAATCGCTAGTATACTTCAATATCCGGCTATAATTGTTGAGTTGGACAAATTTTTACTTTTTTTAGATCGATCATCGCGACAAGGCAAAAATAATAAAAGAACTTATAAAAATAAAATAAAGTTTGCTTTAAAATTGTGAAATTATTTGAAAATATTAAAAAAATGATATTTACATTATAAAATTTGAAAGTAAATGTGGAAACATATTTTACAAAATATGAAATTATCTTAAATATGAAAAATATTATATTTCAAATATAAAATTAAAAGAAATCCGGAAAAATATTTTATTAAATTCAAGATTGTCTTAATGTGTAAAAAGTATTTAAAATATATAATTAAGAAAATCTGGAAAATATGTTGTAAAATCTGAAGAAAAATAAGTTAAAATATGTATAAAAAAAATATTTAAAATACAAATTAAAATCAACCTAGAAAAATATTTTGTATAACCTGAAACTTTGTCAAATAACCCAAAAATGAATGGCATTTTGAATACACACACACACACACCACACACACACACATATATATATATATATATATATATATATATATATATATATATATATATATATATATATATATATGGGTGGGTTCAAATGAATTCATGTCATTATATGCGAACCTGCGAAACTAGTGCTTTTATTATATACCAGCAGTGTTTTTATTATACAATCCCAGTGCTTTATTAATATTTTCATTTATATACACCAGTAGTGCTTTTATTATACAATACTAATGCTTTTAATTAAATAAGTAAATACACAAAAAATCTGATCCATCCATTTAATTAGATCTAAGGCCCATAATTGACCCTAGGTTCACATATAGGAACATGGTTCTCATTTGAACCTAATCCTATATATATATATATATGTGTGTGTGTGTGTGTGTGTGTGTAAAAGTAGAAGTAGAAAACTGTAAAAGTAAAGCAGAAAAGGTACGAGACAAAAGAGAGACGGAGAACGATTAGGGTTCTCATTAATCAAGGGGGCCCTTTATATAGGGTACCGATTACACAGTTCCATAATTACATAAGGATAAAGAATACCTAAATTACCCTCATACTTAACTTATTGACGAAGGCACACTAATTGTGTTTTTCCTTCAACACTCCTCCTTGTGCCAAGTCAAAGGGTGAAATGGTGTTTTATTGTTGCCTCGTTAAAACCTTGCCAAGTAACAAAACTTAATGGAAAAAATAAAACTTGATCGAAGGAAAAAGAGTACAACATACCTATGTTGAGACTCCCCCTAAAGTGTACATCCTTCTCTGATATGTACATCTATCAAGAGAAATTTGAAAGTATCCACTTCCTCAATTTACTTGATTCTTGAGAAAGTGCATAATTGTTGGTTGTAGAATAGTTGTGGTGATATTACTCATATTATCACATTTTCTTCAGTGATAGAGTTCAAACCACTATCATCAGATATATGAATGATCATAACATTTATCGTAGATACTCATGAACTACTACATGTATGATAATGATCTCTTTACATGATCAAATGAGTAACCAACATCAACGATACTATTTGGTGTTTCACAGTAGGAAGTAAACTCAACATTTTCTATAGGGATTACAAGACCATCTGCAGTCTCAATTATATTTATGAATGGGAAAAATAAACTCGCGTCAATGGTTTCTTTTAGGTATCAAATTACATTTTGATTCCAATCCAGTGACATTGCGCTTTCTTAAGTTAAATCAAGATAACAATTTTTAGAAAGTAATATTTGGTCAAGTGTATTAGTAATGGTACAATAATGCGCATATTGTACGTAGGTAGAGAATTTCAGCTCCCACCAGTTCTTTGTCATTCCATTGACGAAATATTTCCTTATATCTTCACTTTGACCAATCATAGGAGTACTAACATATTGCACTTATCCATATTTAATTGCCTGATCATCTTTTGGATATATGCAAACTGTAGAATTTAGCATTCCACAAACTCGGTTTTAGTTTAAAGCCTTAACATGACCAAGTTTTCCCATGATGCATTATCTCAAATTAAGAATTCCAATAACTAGCGATATCTCATATTTCACTAAGAGTGATTGTTATGTTCCTTTCATCGACATATACAATTATAATCACAAATTTGAAACTTATAAATACGCAAGGGCGTAGATTATTTTTTTTCCCAATAAAGTAGTCAGTTAGACGGTTATACTACATCCGTCTGGATTATTTTAATCCATAAACTGAGTGTTTCAATTTAATTCGCAAATGCACTCCGTGGCTTAGAAATGAAAGGCCAGCAAGCACTTTCGTATATATCTCTAAATCATGATCCCTATAGAGATATGATGTAGCCACAGGTATAAGCTGCATTCTCAGTTCTTTGGAATTAGAACATCTATTATGAGAGAGTACATATCCTCATAGTCAATTCCAGGGCGCTTTGAGAAACTTTGTGCTTCAAGTTTAGATTTGCATCTCATGGCTTTATTTTTCTCATTACGCTTTCTGACAAAACTTTGTTTATGTCCTACAGGCTTTACACTTGGTGAGGTTAACACTACCAAACCAAACACCTATCTTGTTGTCAGTGAATTTAGTTCTACTTGGATTGATTATTTACATTTAGGTCAATTTGCTCATATTTATATTTCAATAGAGCGTGGTTCGATACTATTGTGCTCTATGATTCTTTGAGCAACAATGTATATATCATCAATGTGTATGAAAAGTCTTTCCATCAACTTATATAAACTCTCATTGTACATTGAGATTTCTTTATTCTCTGGAATCATATTAAACTTCGGAGCGTCCTCCAGTAATGACTCATGTACATAAGTATAATCAGATATAATCTCATGAGAGTCATTATCTTCATTGGTGATTAATTAAAGTTGTGCCATACATGCCCTCTTATTCCTTGGGCGAGTACTGATCGAACCAAGTGACCTCCCCCTGTTCCTTTTGGGAGTCACGACCTCAACCACACCTCTACTAAGTATGGTTGCAATGTCTTAATCTGTGACATTGTGCCCTTCACTGGAACTTTTAACCTTGCAGACATATTTGCAGCTTGTATATATATGATCTCGTCACTTTAGAAATTGAGTCTTCTATACTTTGAGGATCAATTATTCACTTTACTTTTCTTTCACGTTACATTGTGAAATGCGGGGATCATAATGAGACATAGTATAAAACAATTCCTGTCGTTCCATTAGAAAATACTTTTTCTTATCTCCCCCTAACGACGGGAAGACTGTCTCATTAGAGTGACAAATTTGCTAATTTATCAATAAAGAGATCGTCTGTCAAAGATTTCAAATAGCGGATGATTGTTGGAGATTCATATCCAACATAAATACTTAATCGTCTTTAGAAACCCATATAAATGCATTGTGGGGGCGCAATAGGCACATATACTGCGTAACCAAATATGCGTAGATATAAATTATCAGGCTTATATCCAGTTACCAACTGGTACGCAAAGTATTTGGTTAGCAGGGGTTCATAAACGAATAAGTAAGAGTTGTGTGCAATATTGCATAACCCTGTGCAAAAACAGATGAGTGCGCATAAATATTGTCTTAATCACCATCTATATTCTTTTTGACAGTGTCTTCTTTGAGACCTTATTATATATGCACATTAGGGTACAAGATCCAGTACATCGATCTTTATTAAAATGCAATAGTAATCATATACTTTTGATGTAAACTCTCTAGCATTATAAGTTTGGGTGTTTGATAAGGGATGTGAGTCCTCAATCATATTAAATGCTCTAGAAGTTTTGCAAATGCAACATTTTTATGGACATACGTGCCGAAGCATCGACCAAAACTATAAAATACTTGAATTATCCGCATTTTGAATGGTTATGTCCATATGTATCACCTTGGATTCTTTGTAAGAGTGGAATGTTTTGCTTTGTATCTATATCATAGGAAGGTCTCGATCTTGTCTTTTTTTTTTTTTTTGCTAAAGAGTAGGCTTTGAAAAATGAGTGATGTGACTTTGAGATAAATATTGAGGCGGAGTGAGATGTAGGTAATGCATCTTGTGCTTCAAAAGTTATTAGCTGCACTTGTGCAGCAGTAGTACCAACATTTGGCAGTGCATCGCATTTATATACCACTTTATGAGTCACTCGAAAGAAAGGATGTCTCTGTGAGTTTTTCAAAAATACGGATCATCATGTCACGACCAGAATGTCCAAGACGAATTCTCGACGCGCTATTTTGAGAATCCATCTCCGCAAGAGTACGAAGCCGGTTTGTAGGGCGGCGAGTTCTTCCCGAGCCGTGTCTCTCAATGATGGATGCTATCGGCTTATCGGCTTCTTATTTGCTCTTATTGTCGATTGAGATTAAACTAATCTAAACTAGGAAAGCAGTAGTCATTGATTTGGGTTGAGTTTTTATAACTAAACTTAAATTGAAATAGGAGTTTTGAAAGCATTAAAATATGAAAAGGAAATTAAAGCTTATTTTAAAAACGATTAATCTAAACTAGTTAACTAAGAAAACTTATAATTTGAATTAAGGAAAAGGGAGGGAAAATTAAAGTCTTGCTTATTTGAAAAAGTCATCAATATTAATTTAGCAAAAATCAAAGTTTTAAAAAGGAAGATTTTATAAAACTTCTAAAAACTTAGAAATTGATCTAAACAACTAAACAACTTAAAAACATAAGTTCAAAAGCTAGAAAGCTATAAAATGAAAATGGAAGTTTTGATAATCAAATTAACAACTAAACTATGATCCAAGCATTAACACAAGATCAAAAGAAATAACATGAAAATAAAACTATATTAATAGAAAGATATAACCAAACATATGTTTCCACAAAAAGCTTGAAGAGGAAAGCTTGAAATCTCAACATTGGAGATGGCAACTTGAAGGATATAGTTTTCAACAACTAGCTAATGAAGATCTAACAATTAACTAAACTATTACTAATTACTAGGAATTAATACATAATTAAAATGAAAAAGGAAAATATGGAGAAGTGTTTTTGGGAGCAAGATCCCTGAACCAGAGAGCTGCTGCAAGTTGATGTCCTGGTGAAATGACGTTGGTTGATTAATACATCACGCAGGGGCAAATTCGTCCAAAAGCGGCAAAAATCTGCTTTTCAGTCGATCGACTGTAAAGGAGTCGATCGACTAGCAGTCGATCGGTCATGTCGGCAGTCGATCGACTGCTCTGTAAAAATGGCCAGAAGTCCCTGGAATGCAGTCGATTTTGGGAGTTCAGTCGATCGACTAGAAAGGCAGTCGATCGACTGCACCTCCAATCGGTCGACTGGATTGCTGCACCCGGCTCGATTTCTCATTCTTTTTATGTCCGCCAGTTTATTGATCCTCGTCCGTTGTGCTTCCTTGCTTGTCCGTCCATTCCCGAGTCGAGTGAAAATGATCCCAAACGAGTGCGGGCCTCGCTTGGACGTCTTACGGCCAAGACAAAAACAAAAGAGTGAAAAACTACGAACACTAATATTAAAATGTACAAAAACTACGAAAACCTAGAAATAACGAGAAACGGCCAACTCGACTCCTAAAACACCTAAAAGCAAGCGAAACACACGCAACGTGATACAAAAATGGTAACAAAAATATGTACAAAAAGATGCAAATCAACGGTCATGCCAAAGCCTATATGAGTCAGTGTCACATAGTTCGTTATTGGTGACGGCATAAAATTCAATAATCCGTATAGTAGTGAGGTATAACCCTCTAGACTGACTCATTAGTTTCTCTAAGATGTGTTTTCTTCCACATTCATCAGAGATAATATATATATATATATATATATATATATATATATATATATATATATTCATTTTCATTCTCACAGTGAGTTTTCAAGTGATAGCCGTTGGCACAGATATCTTTACAACTCAACAAGGTTCGATTTGCTATAGGTGCATATAGAGCTTCTGTGACTGTTATCATTGTGCCATTAGGCATCAAGAATTTGGAAGTTCCTCGCCCTTTGATTAGTTGGGATGTCCCAATCATCGTAGTCACAGATGAGTTATAAGGAATTAATTCAACAAATAATTGTCTGTTCCTTAAAATTTTGTGAGTAGTCCCACTATCAGCTAAGCACTCTATTTCGCCATGCGACATTCCTTGTAAAAGTGGTGATAGTGTCATGGAAAGAGTTAGTGGAATTTATCTAATTCATTGGAGTGTTGTGGACGATCTAGAATAATATACTTCTCATTCGAATATATAGCTCTATGCGTAAGATGTATTTTTGCACATCTTATAGCTGTATTTGAACCAAGCACATAGTTTTGTAAATAGTAAAGTCGAATACATTCATTACTTTAGAATGAAATTCGAAATTATTAATAATCCTATCAAATAAACGTCTTGTCCAAAGTAAATCTAATTCAAAAAATACCAAACTCCATATTCCCAATAAAATGAGGCAATCATGCCTTCACAAATATCTTGAAATATAAGTAAATAGATGAAGTAGATCACTCAAAATCAGGAACATCAAGTGACTGAGCAAGGTTCTTATTGCCATTGAAGTCCGCAATCGTGAGGTTGACATCAGCGTTAAGATCTCCATTTTCCACATAGTGAGTCTCTTGGTCTTTAGACTCTCTAAGTTTATTGTAGATGGCTGCCACCTTATCACTTGCGTGACAGTTTTGGTACCAATGCGTAGTGTCACCACATATATAGCAAGGTTCATTCCCAATTATCTCTCATTTCTTTGATGGGATCTCGTGTGGTGCCTTGGTTTTATAACCATCAGTCCCAATATTACCATGGCCACTTGGGGCGCTACCACCATCTTTGAGCCATACATGGGGAGAGCCTCCACGGCCCCTACCACGACCTCTACTGCGGCCCCCATGGACCCTGCCTCGTGGTGCATAATTACCACTTTAAGGGGGATTAACACGTCCAATCCCCTTTGCTTTGGGGTCCTTTCCACTATTCGCTTGACCATAATTAGTTTCGGGAATTTTCTTTGTCCCAGCAGGTCTAGCATTATTGTTCAAGAGAACCTGATCATGCCTCTCAGCTACTTGCAGCATATTAATCAACTTATTAAAAGTTGTAATCCTTTGGTTATCATACTCGAGCCTATACTGGTTTGCTAGTATAAGTGCTGAGGTAGGAAAAGTGGATAGAGTTTTTTGTATCATATCATCTTCCGTGATTTGCTTTCCACATAAGGTAAGACGTGTTTTTAAGCGCAACATGTCCTTGTTGAAGTCATTGACCCTCTTATAGTTAAGTAATCGGATTTCATTCCACTGAACGTTCAGTTCTGGAAGCAAAGTGTCATGTATATTTCCAAAACGTCCCTTGAGGGCATCCCACAGTTCTTTGGGTGTCTTCAACTGAAGGTACTCCCAGCGTAAGCATGGGTCAATATGACGCCGCAAAAACATTAGGGCATTGACTTTAATTTTATCAGACGATTCTTTGTCTGTTGGACCGGTGGATGTTATGTTTGTGGATGTGAAATTCTTTCCCATGAAAGTAGTTTCCACATCATAAACCCAACGATGGTACTCAATTCCTTCTGTGTCCAATATTTCAAATTCGGGTCGAGTGGGTTCAACCATCTTATAAAACAAGATTGGAGATATTTGAATTACGTAATTGTAATGATTTACAATCTTTTTTCAAGAATATAAATTAGATTATAAGATCGTAGGCCACATATCATGTTTTTCGATTCTTTGTGAAATTACTTTTATCACATGACAAGTTTATATTATTTTGTGTTGCTCATGAATTTCCATTATCATGAGAATATGCACATAAGTATTATTGAACAATCCTCTAAAGGATATTAATAAATAAATAATATACAATGTGATGCATTTCTTAAAACAGGAATGAGAAAGTTGTAAAAACAGATTCAAATATTTCAATATAGTAAGAGCAGTAGAGTGGTCACAGTAATCAAACATATTGCACCCAACCTGGGTTCGATAATGACCAATTACAAAAAAAAAATTCAAGTAAAAACAGAAGATAAACAAATTGATATTAAGAGTATAAATTACAAAAGAAATATAAGCAGCGCAATTGTGAATAGGCTGTGCATAAGAACCAATGGACCCGGGAGTTCCCAGGTTCAATCCTTACAAAGTGGGTTTTTTTTTTTTTACATAAATCACATATTCAGAATAAAATTCATCATAAATGACAGAAATTCAGAATAAAATTCACCAGTTCAATCCAGACAGCAACATATATATATATATATATATATATATATATATATATATATATATATATATATATATATATGTATGTATACGCCAGCAGCACAGGAAAAAAATATATATACCTATGAGTTGATAATTAATTAACAAGTAAGGATTGAAGGTACCTTATAAAATAATTTGTTTTGGCCGATTGTATCTTCAAGAATTCAAGAGAAGTCTCGTGCTGATAACGTGTAAAAGTAGAAGCAGAAAACTGTAAAAGTAAAGCAGAAAAGGTACGAGACAAAAGAGAGACGGAGAACGATTAGGGTTCTCATTAATCAAGGGGGCCCTTTATATAGGGTACTGTAAAATTTGAAGGTCTATGGTTTTGAAAATAAGTATCAGTAGACGATATTGTTTTCAATGTTAACCAACACTGAAATCAACATCAAACAATTTCAGAATAATAAACAGTAGTTTTAGAAAACAGATGTTGAGAATGATGTTAACAACATCGAAACCAACATCACACAGAGTTTAAAAACGTGCATCGGAATAAATATTAAAAATTGAACACAGCGATTTAAAATCAGTTCACAAGTAAAAGATACTTGTGAACTTGGGTGTACAAACCCGAAAACTATATTACTTATCTTGTTCACGATCAATACAAAAGATTCAAAGTAATATATGAAAAACTACGGTATCAAAAACTATGATACTAAAATACTTGTCGCCTTGAAGGATGATGATCTTCTTTGTTGGTTACGTAACTCTAAAGATCCCGTGATTAAAATCGTGGCTTCAAGTCTTGTGGMAAAGCTTGTGATGATCTTCTCCGCTGGTTACGCAACTTCGAAGACCTTCTTGATTTGGATCTTTGGCACAAGTCTTTTACTTGCTCGTGTTCTTCTTTGCTTGCGTCGTCTTGATCTTGCTGCGTCCTTCTCAAAAAATCGTGTGTCAAGATTATCGAAGGTGTCCTCTTCTCTTGGCTTTGTCTTGTCTTAAATAGAAGAGTCCTAGAGTCCTAAACTTGGTAGACAAGTTGAACAAGTCCTAAACATAAACTAGGAAACTAAATAAATTCTTAGACACAATCTAGGAAACAAATCTAGAGTCCTAATTCTAGTTCCCTAATATATTTTGGGCCCAAGAAAGGCAAACAACTAAATAAGGAATTATTCCCAAGAATAAAATCCTCAACAATCTCCCCATTTTGCCTTTTTGGATAAAATACCCAAGACGCATGAAAATGATCAAAAGACTAAAAACTCCCCCTAAATTAGAAACTCCCTTAAATGAAGTAACCATTATTTATTCACAGCATCGTCTTCTACATTCTTCTCCCCTTTTTCGTTCTGAAAGCAAAATGACCTCAACAAAGTAATCTGGTGCCGAAGCGCCTGGTGCTGTGCAACCTGATTATCAAACAAAGTAATCTGGGCTCGG
The DNA here is from genome assembly GCA_014905375.1 of Phtheirospermum japonicum. Classification (NCBI taxonomy): domain Eukaryota; kingdom Viridiplantae; phylum Streptophyta; class Magnoliopsida; order Lamiales; family Orobanchaceae; genus Phtheirospermum; species Phtheirospermum japonicum. Next base: position 693,729 of record BMAC01000260.1, on the reverse strand, counting down.
ACAAACGGAGCAGAAAAATGAACCATGTTGGTACTGATATTGGGAATACCAGATTCAACACCGGACATGACACCAGCTCGAAGAGGTGCCTCGGTGCCTAAAGAAGGTAATCAGAGTCTACTTCACGAAAACAGCAATGGGGGTTTGGCGCTCAACAATCATGCCTCGATTTTGAAATCCCAAGAACAGCTCTTCAGCTTCACTCGCCAAGAACCTCGTGGAGATTGATTCCATGTCTTCAATCTCGACGGCTTAAGACGGAGCCTCATCAGAGCTAGCAGAGTGGTCGGAGGCAGTTGTTGACATCGGTGCACTAGCAGATGGAACATTGTCAGAATCAGAGCTTGGAGAGGAGGCAGGATTGTCTGCAGAGGATGTTGGTTTCAGTGTCACAACACCAGAACCAACATGGGCTGACACGACAACTTTGGACTTCTTCTTTTCTCTCTTTGGGTGGAATTTCTTATTAGCTAGACGCACAGTATGTTTCCGGAGTTTTGCTGGGTGATGGTGAATTCGATATCCTGCAAGAGATTGAAAACAACTACAAACAAAAAATCGAGTGTCGTAGGCAGTAAAATTTGGAGAAAGAAAAAGTAAAAATCTTAAGTTTGACAATATGTAAAAATTGTAAGACACACGATCTCTATGCTTAAATAGCCCACTATCTCTTATTTGGATAATAAAAATCATAAATCCCAACTACAAATTAAAACCGAGATAGAGCTAGATTTTTATAAACCATCACCATAGTTGAACAAATCCTTTGCAAAGCAACTTTTCACTCACCAAATTAACCTCTTATTACCTGTCCAATCCTCCGATTATAACACCACTGAAATACTTGGTTAGCAAGATTCAAAACAAGAATTAAGAAAACTCAAGAAAGACAAAAACACAAGCAACAGTTCGCACAGCAAGTAGGCATCTTCCCAAAGTATGAATGTCCTATTGGATGCCTAAAATTCATGACCTAAAAAGGTTAAAATAATTCACATTACGATTTTAGTGACTCGATCACTGTTGCTTTTTATTACTGACAACATTATTAACCAACATTGCCTCAGGCGAAGTCAATGGAAACTTACCCCTTAACCCAAGTTAATGACTACGTCAAAACCGCTCAAGAAGGTGAAATTTAAAGATTGGATTAATTTGTATTCAGATTTTCTTCATCTTTTTAGAGATTTGAAGAGAAATAGTTTATCTTCAGCAATTACTGTTAACACCTCTTGTTTTTGGACCTGGGAGAAAACCAGTTTCTGCGGGTAAGCTCCACAATCACCTAATTGAAGAGGTTAGTCTTTTTGTCATCACTTTTATTGCAACACACGACCTTATCACACTTTCAACCAAACTAATTTCATTTGAATTATGTATGAAAAGAAAAAAAAATGCATGCAAAATTATACAGATGTTGTGACTGGTGTTGAAATGGTGAGTCACAACATCACAAACCAACATTGGTTCAGACAATGCACATACCGAGATCTCTTCTCAAACGAGAGAAGGTCTCTAAATCTAATGCCTTCGTGAAGATGTCAACAAGTTGATTGTCTGTTCCTATATGCTCAAGGCTAACTATCTTCCTCTCAACCAAGTCTCGAATAAAGTGATACCTTATGTCAATGTGTTTGATTCGAGAATGCTGGACCGGGTTTTTCGAGATATCAATAGCATTGGAATTATCACAGAGCACAGTCAATGTTCTTCTATGTAGACCGTAGTCCTTTATCATTTGGTTCATCCACAATAACTGTGTCTAAGTACTTCCATCTGCAATATACTCGGCGTTAGCTGTAGAAAGAGAAATGCAATTCTATTTTTTGCTATACCAAGATATAAGATTCTTAGCATATTTGGACTCAGAAAAAATACCATCATCCAGTTGTTTAATTTACAAACCAAGAAAGTAAGAGAAATTACCTTCCATGCTCATCTGGAATGTATAAGACATTTTCGTAATAAACTCACTTACCATCGATTCAATACGAGTGACTGTAGCAAACGTCTTATCTGAATCTGAGTTTAATTTTGGATCAGCTTGAGTCGATGTTGGGTTTGATGTTGAGTTCCTAGAACCGTCATCGAAACAAACATCACCAATTTCTTCAATTTCAACAACTGCATCTTCGATTTGGTAGCGGTTGTCTGATGTCCTCTGACCAGTAAGAATACATGTAATGCCCTCGTCATAAACTTCACACTTTTCATGAGTGAACTTGACATTAAAACCACCATTGCACAGTTGGCTGATGCTTATCAGGTTCGCAGTTAAGCCTTCAACAAGTAACACATTCTCGAGTTTTGCAATACCAGGGACACGAAGAGTTCCTTGGCCAATGATTTGGCCATTTGAACCTCCACCATACTTAGTCTTTCCTCCTTGAAACTTGACAATATTCGAGAGGAGATCTTTCGAGTCGGTCATGTGCTTAGAGCATCCACTGTCGAAGTACCAGGCTCCAGGGATGTGAGATTTCAGGGAGGTACAGATCATGTTGCACTTGATATCAGTTTTCTTGACCCAAACCTTTTTGAACCTGGTATTGGTTTTGGTGTTGGTTTCCAGGAAACCAACATTGGATTCAGCAGTCAGCTTCGACCTTTTAAAATGAGTTTGCTTGCCAACAAGCTTCCAGCAGTATGGCCGTATGTGACTTGGTTCACCATAGTGATGACATACGTATTGTCTTCTTCTCCTCTTGTGGCGTTTGGTCGACCTCACCTTTTGACTTGAGATTGGCTTTTGAACATGCTTGTATCCAATCCCGTGTTTCGAAGAATCCGGGATACTCGATTCTATAATTTCATCTGGGATACTCGATTCCATAATCCCGTGTAGACAAATAAGGATCAGTACTTAAAAGGTTAAGTAACCCGCTCTAGATGCCAATTATAAAATTTGAAGGTCTATGGTTTTGAAAATAAGTATCAGTAGACGATGTTGTTTTCAATGTTAACCAACACTGAAATCAACATCAAACAATTTCAGAATAATAAACAACAGTTTTAGAAAACAGATGTTGAGAACGATGTTAACAACATCGAAACCAACATCACACAGAGTTTAAAAATGTGGAGCAGAATAAATATTAAAAATCGAACACAACAATTTAAAATCAGTTCACAAATAAAAGATACTTGTGAACTTGGGTGTACAAACGCGAAAACTATATTACTTATCTTGTTCACGATCAATACAAAAGATTCAAAGTAATATATGAAAAACTACGGTATCAAAAACTATGATACTAAAATACTTGTCGCCTTGAAGGATGATGATCTTCTTTGTTGGTTACGTAACTCTAAAGATCCCGTGATTAAAATCGTGGCTTCAAGTCTTGTGGCAAAGCTTGTGATGATCTTCTCCGCTGGTTACGCAACTTCGAAGACCTTCTTGATTTGGATCTTTGGCACAAGTCTTTTACTTGCTCGTGTTCTTCTTTGCTTGCGTCGTCTTGCTCTTGCTGCGTCCTTCTCAAAAAACCGTGTGTAAAGATTATCGAAGGTGTCCTCTTCTCTTGGCTTTGTCTTGTCTTAAATAGAAGAGTCCTAGAGTCCTAAACTTGGTAGACAAGTTGAACAAGTTCTAAACATAAACTAGGAAACTAAATAAATTCTTAGACACAATCTAGGAAACAAATCTAGAGTCCTAATTCTAGTTCCCTAATATATTTTGGGCCCAAGAAAATCAAACAACTAAATAAGGAATTTTTCCCAAAAATAAAATCCTCAACAGGTATCGATTACAAAGTTCCATAATTACATAAGGATAAA
>BMAC01000260.1:649015-680077 GCA_014905375.1 Phtheirospermum japonicum | reverse complement strand
GCAGCAGTTTCCCCCTCCCCATCCATAGAACACTTTTATTTATCTAATAAACTTTGTTACTGTTTCGATCGAACGCATGTAATTCATAAATTTTCCAATGTTTTTTTTATTATAATTGATTTATTTCTTTGACTTTTCTTTAATTGCTTTTTTCAATTTTTTGGGAATTTTAATTATTAAACAAGAATTAAAATTAAAACAAAAAATTAAAAATAATAAAAAAAAATTAAAAAATTAAAAACACCGAGGGAAAGTTCCCTCGGAATTCTAAAAAATCCGAGGGGATACTCGAAAATCCGAGGGAAATATACTCCCTCGGATTTTTTCAATTCCCGAGGGAATATAATCCCTTGGATTTCCGAGGGAATGGAAATCCCTCGAAATTCCGAGGGAAATGTTCCCTCGGATTTCCGAGGGATTGTCCGATAATGGTTTCGAGGGAAACAATCCCTCGGTTTTGTAATTCCGAGGGATTTATTTCCCTCGGAACCGATTTCCGAGGAAGGTTTTTTCGAGGGAATTTTTCCCTCAGAATTTCCCTCGGTTTAACCAAAACCGAGGGATTTTTTCTTAATTCCGAGGTAAAAATCCCTCGGAAATTCTGAGTTTTTTTGAAGTGTTATTAGTTCGTTTATCGATGATTGGTGGTACAATGTATGCACAAAGTGCCATAAAAAGCCTGAGGAGGATGGGAATCATTTCAAGTGCGGGGTTTGCATGAGGCGGGTTCCTTCGGGCGTGTTTGGGTAATAAATTAAGTTAATAAAATAAAAGGGCAACATTCTTGTTAGGCCGGACTAATGGATCATCCGTTAGGCCAAAATTTTATATCAATACATTATAGTGAAAAAACCAATACATTATAATAAAAAACTAATATATCATAGTAAAAAATATTACAGTACAAAAACCAATACATCATAGCACGGCTCAGAGATTTATGAAAAACCAATACTTTACAGTACAAAAACCAATACATCACGGTACAAAAAATAATACATTATAGTATCGGGTTAGATAGCCTAAAGGGTCATGACCCGTTAATCTAGCCTAACACAAGTGTTTTCCAAAATAAAATGATTAACATAGTACTTAATCTAGTATTCAGTTATTTAATATCATGTTTTTTTGATATGAAGGTACTAGTTAAGGATTGAGGTCTTGGACTCCACGGCTAATGCATCCCTACTATGCTGGGATCGGGAGGCTGAAAATTTGATTGGAAGGTCTTGCCACGACCTTCGGGTCAGATTCATTGAGGTAGGACATAAATTTTAATAGATTTTAGAGAGAGATTTATACATTTCAGCAACTTATTAAAAAAAAGGAATAAACTAATGAGCAGTAGTATACAAATTTAATGTCGTCTCTTTTTTGGCAATGTAGAATCGCACCGATGAAGATCTGCCCGAAGATTTGCTTAAACCCATTGATCAAACGGTTTTAATTAAGGTGAAGGTCAATATGGGCAAAATTCATAATGAATCAAGTGCATTTTCAGTTGTGCGATTTATTACCGACCAGTCTTTAGTAGCTAAGTACAACAAGTGGACCATCGAGAAGGATGTGAGTTAGACTAATTTTGAAATATATAGATTTTGATTGATAGTAAAGTCTATCAACTTTTTAAATTTATTTTGAGATGTTTGAGTAATTTTGAAAACGTTTCTTGATTCAACTATCATTTTATTTTGTTGAAGGAATCGGACTTTTTGACATTGATTTAAAGGGAAGAGACCGACAATGGAATGGTAATCTAGTGGAATATTTGTAGTTTTGAAAATCAAATAAAAATCATAGTTTGTGAAATGGCATGCATTGATTGATTTTCAATTGAAACAATTGAACAGGATGTCTGCTCTGAGGACGAGGTTACTACTCTTATTAAAAAGGCCGAAGTCATTGAGCTGGATGGTGAGAGTTCAGCCGTAAGGAAGTTGATCTTCGATGGCGAGGGGATAGCTTCCACTTCATCGAAGACATCTAAGGTTCTCTCTAAGAATGGAAAACCGGTGCAGAAGGAAGTCCTAAATTTCGAAGAAGGCTGCGATTCTGGGATTGATGGGGAAGACGAACCAAGAATTGGTGGAATTGTGCATGATGATGAGGAGGAGAACATTTCTTAACTATTTATCAAATTATTATTTTTTCTACTTTTGTTTATTATTCAGTTAGTATTGCTTTGAATATTGTTATTGGGATTTCGGATTTTAGGTTTTATATTCTGTTTTGGATTTAACCTGAGGGAGAAAGCATTATATGCTTAAACAGTATTTATGTGATTTAAAATCTGATTTTTTTCGGATTTTATATTACTTAATAAAATCGTTCTATTATTATTAACTTTTGTGTTTAGATAACTATTACAAATAATCGTCTTTTATGTGAATGTATATTGCTTCATCTCTTATGCATATTTTACTATGAAATATTAATCTTTAATAGAGTCATCCATTTATAAAAATCTCTAAAAATAAATATTGAAGTAGTTTAAAAGATTGTTGCCTAACGTTGGAAGGCTTTTTGTTTCAAATTTTTGGCAGGTTGTCCTATAAGTTAAAGTAGGAATTATTAATCTGCCAAAACATACATCAAATAAATAAGTAAATAAATTACAATCACTAATATTATACACAAACACATTCGCATGACATAATTTAATAAAGTACAGAAAGTTAACGCATGCTCTAATCATCACCGATATTAACGGATGATTAATGTAAATCAATCAAACTGATAATAATTGAGTACACTTTTAAGTTGTGAACTATATTTTATGAGCGTCGTCCTTTATACGGAATTTCTTGAATGACAAATGGTAAATTTGAAATAGTTATTTGAACTTTTTCAATTATAAATGTTGTTGGAAAATGATAAATTTGAAATAGTTATTTGAACTTTTTCCGTTATATAAATGTTGTTGAAAAATAAAAATATTATAAACGGACAACTCATCGATATTTATTATTATACAAGTATTTCAAATTAAACTAGATACGGAAAACTAAAATATTTAAAATTTGTAGTTTCTTTGACCATAAAAAATCTCGGATATAAATATAAGGAAATATTTATTTTTGAAAAGATCACAAATTGGTATTTCTTAATATACAAGTTGTATAAACTTGATAGAATTATTCAATTATTATGTTCCATAATTATAGAATTGTAGAAAATATAATAAAAGAGATTCCAAAAATATCTTTTTTAATTTAAATCTTGGTAAAACATTAAATCATATAGATTCATTATTGAGAAGTTTGTGAAATAATATATTTAAAGTTAGAAAAGAATTTGTTACATTTTGCAGGTAAATCATCGTTGTTTGTTAAAAAGTAATTTCAATTTTTAAGAATCCTGATAACTGAATATTTATTTAGAAAATAAGTAATATGGTTATCTTTTAACTATTAAATATAAAAATATAATTCATATCTTACTGATTTGCAAATTTTGTTTTTTTAAATATCTATCCGTGTGCCTATAATATTATCTATAGTTAACCCTAACATCATAAATTTACTGTCGCGTAGCAGTTTAATGTAATAGGGTTTACAATTCTTAAAAGAACAAACACGCATACATACACAACTGAATATCTGAATATAAACATAGAACGAATAATTAATAATTGGAGTAGCGCATTGGGAGTAAACAATATGAGGAAGAAGACCGATATCATGCGAAAAAGAGCACAAACAAACAACACAATGGCAGGTAATTATTTTATTTTAGTTATGCTTTAAACTTAATATCAGTAAGAATTTGTCGTACATGTTTTCCTGTAAATCCTTTAAATCTGCAGTTAGGAAACTACACAAATTAATATTGTATGTATATGTTATTAGGTTTTTTTTTGAAAAACTTAAAAGGAATCATGTGAATAATTTTTTTTTTTTACCTATGAGTTGTTTTTCCCGAGATGTGTGTCTTTACCAGTTATCTACAACCTGTGATACATCAATACACAGTTAGTATTTAGTTGTACTTTATTAAATATAAATTCTATTTGTATAATGTAAGGATGACATTGTGGTACTTATCTTTTTTCATGTTGTGTTTGTTATCCAGAGTACTATGTTCCTTAACCTGAAATATTATTGCAATAAGTTTTAGATTCAACATATACAAATAAATATTGCATTATAAATATATAACAGAATATTCAGAAGTACTTTGTTCAAATGTTAGTTTTTTAAAAGATATGTCTTTGTCCGTGGCATTGTTATACCTACTTAAACCCTGGACTCCATTCAGAGGCATTATCATACTACAATAGGTCATGTCAGGTTTATAGACGATAAACTTTGACATATCTTTTAAAAAATTTAAATATACAAAAGTATGAATTGTATTGTGTTCAGAGTTAATTTGTGTACTTATCTTTTCTCGGCTGTTAGTACTCCATTGCATTATCTTTCTTCCTTCCTTCCTTCCTTTCCTGATTAGCAAAAGTTAAATGTTAAAGGAAAATATGTTAAATGAACTAACTTAAGTAAATAAAAAGCAAGGAGATTACAATTTTGAACATAAATAGTTTTATTAAATAGATTGTTTTATAAAAAAAAATCCACATTTCAACCTGCCTCATAGATTAATCTTTCAGTGATAACATAATCAATTCTTACCATGTAGATCAAACAACATGCATAATTCTATAAGAGAACATACTCCACATAAATCAAGAAACAATCATCTTTGTTTAAATATAAAAATCTTCTCATAAGACTGTACAAACAGTGAATCATTAAAGAAAAAAACACCAAACAATAGCAATCATACAACATTAAACATGAAACTAACTAAAGTAAATAAGAAGAGAATCAATTACAAATTGTTAACACACTCATAGCAAAACGTGAACACGTTAACATACTAAAAGCATAATGAAGACATTTATATTTCAAAACATAAAATGATTTATCAGAAAGATTGTTTAAAAAAAAAAACACATTCCAATATGCCTCATAGATTAATCATCATTTAGTGATAACATAATCAATTCTTTTCATATAGATCACACATCATGCAGAAAAAAATACCAAACAATAGCAACTGATTAAATATTAATTATGCAAGTAAGTTACATGTAATTATTGCCTATCAGTATAAAAACCCACATCTGTACAATTTTAAAATAAAACAAACCCTTCAGATAATTGTACATGCAGCAACCTGACGATTCAGTTATTCTTATTTTTAATTTTAAAAATAGATAATTTAATAAAAATGATAATTGGCAGTAGCAATTGTTAAATAAAAAAAGATATAATGTTTAAAAAATATTTTGCATGCATCATTTGATTTATTTAATTTGTATATCAATCAGGATTTTCATACATAAGTATGCATGTAAATGAAATCAGATTTTAAATTGATGCTTTTACCTGTTTAAGATGGAAATCCATTTGGATCGTTCTTTATCTTTTTTGGGCCCATCCTTTAAGATTAAAATGTTCGACTGGATTCATCGTCAGCAACCCTTCTTTGGTAAATAGAACCTCAAACGAAATAGCATTCAAAATAAACACATAGATAAACATTAGAATACAAAAAAACACCTGATAAGAGTGGATCTAACACAATAGACATATTTTGAAATAGATTGATATAATTTTTAATAGATCTAACACAAGATACTGAATTTGAAACAGATCGAAATATTTATTTGGTAGATCTAACACCAGAGATTGATTTTGAACCAGATCTAAATTTTTTTGGAATAGATCTAACACAATAGGCTTGTTTTGGATCAGATCTATACATTCTTTGAATAGACCTAACATGATAGACTGATTTTGACCCAGATCAAAAATTATTTTAAAAAAATAATTAAACAGACGAATGATTTTGTTCAAGATCGATAAAAAGTGAACAGTGAATTGTATTTTAAAAATTAAAAATGGTTCAAGAACCTGTACATGATCAGAATCTCTGCAAATTTTAAGTTTGACATAATTTGTTTTTGGAGTTCATAGATTTGTAGAGTTTGTGGTAGGTTACACACCAAGATATAAGAAACAAAATTTGATAGGTTAATATGGTGGGATGATTTAAGGGAGATTATGTAGCGGGCTTAGAAAGTTTTGGGTTTCTGGGTATGAGCGGCGGAGTGAAGCAGACCGCCGGGATGAGCGGCAGAGTGGAGCAAATAATATTTCTGGAGATGAGCGGTGGGCATTTCTGGTGAAAATAAGAAGATAGACAGAGATGGCGAAGTAGCGGCGGAGATAAACTACGGTGTTGTGTGTGAGCGGTAAGTTTAACGGTGGCTAAAGATCTGAGTGGTGAGTTCTGGTTTCAGCAGAACGGCGGAGAAGGTAGGGTTTGCGGAGGGACGGGGACAACAAGGTTGAGGTGGGGCGAATGGGCCAATTTTTTAGGGTTAGGGTATTTATAGTAGGGTTATATTGGTGAGGGTAGATTAGGACCGTTGGATCTGGTGTGGGATTTGTGAACCGTCTGATTCGCTCGGGTTTAAATGGGTAGGTTTCTGAAACGGGTTAGGGCTTTTTATTTAGGGCTTTTACATCTGGGCTGAATTAATTGTATTTTTCTTAATGGATTGGGCTCTTAAAAATTATTTTATTTATATTTCGTATTTAAAATATATAAATTTAGATTATTATCTATAGAAAATAAACTTAAATTATATTTATATAGAGTATAATATTTGATTAGTATGTCTACGTATTTTCTTTTAATTTTCTTTATTTCTTCAAATTTAGTTACTATATTGATTATTAATCCAATAACATTATATTATTTCTTTATTGCATTAAATTATGAGTTTTTTTAAACCAATATAAATAAATTTATTTTTATAGTTTCTTATAAATTTAAGACCTAGTATCTATAAAAAATATATATAAATTTAATTTTTTTTGTATTTGCTTGAGTATTTCTTGGTAAAATGAAATGGTTGAATAATTGAAAAATGAGATTATTCAGCAGTCAAGTGAAATCCAATCCACGAAATAATCAAATTGGCCAAAGGTGTGCGTTCATGAGCCCTTGATTTTGAATTGATATAAGATATTAGAATAATAATTTTGGATATTTCTTATGATTTTTTATATAATTGGAATTGAAATAAGGTATTACAATAATATATTTATTCATTTCTATGTATATAAAGAGAGCGTGTATGTATATGTGTATTTATGTATATACTTTATTAATTTTGATTGTAGATTTGATTATCTATTATCTATTATTATACTTTATCTAATGATTGTCTTGATTAGAATTAAATTAATTATGTGTTATTATATATATTTCAATATTTAATTTCGAATTCCATGCACGTAGATTAATTTAATTTTATTTATAGATTTTATTATCTATTATCTATTATGATATAAGATATTTTATCATATGTGTTTATATAAGTTCATATGTTATAGTATACATTCGATTTTTTAAGATCTCATTCTTTATTACTGTAGATTAATATAATTTAATTTTCTGATTTTAATAATAATAAACTTGTTTCAGATTGTTTGTGATTTTAGAGATTTATTACGATATTGTCAGATTATTTTTCTTAAACTATGTTATTATTCAATGGCATTTGAATTTGGTTTTAGTTGTAATTGTTTAGATTTAGTTTAAGTAGGTGAGTAAATAGTTACTAAATCACATATATATTTTTATATATGTAATTTATAAGATATTAATATGTTACTATTGAATGAATTGTCATTATGATTTAGTTGTAAATTTATAGTTTTAATTAGGTGATTAAATATTTATTAAATTGAATACATACTTATATATAATTATTAATAAGATTTTTATAAAATATATTAATATTCAATGAATTATCAATATGATTTAGTTGTAATAAAAACCTGTATATGGTGATCTAAAGATTTGATAATTTTATTTCAAAATCTAACACGAAGATTAATTTTATTTGTTTTGTTCATTCTTTTTATGGAAGAATTGTGTGCAATTGTGAGATTATTTAATATTTCAAAAAATTAAGTTTGTATTAAATCAATGTAACTATTTTAAATTATTTGATTGTTGTATTTATTTTCTATATGTAGATAATAACCTAGAAAGTTAGATTATTATATTGTTGGGATTTCTATTTTTGGAATGAAAATCAATTTCTATAATATATTAATTTAAGATTATAAGTTCAAGGTTCATTCATGTTTATTATTTTAATTTAATTAATTTTATTTCATTTATTTATGTGTTTATGTTGTGTTTGTTAAATTTCTACTATTCAATATTTATTATTTTATTTATTTAAATTTTTATAATTTGTTTTTAAACTGTATGATTGTCACAGATAGTGTGAATTTGTCTGAGAATACATGCCCGTGCGTGACCTCAAGAGTGCTATCAAGCGCGAGCGCAAGTGAAAATACGGCTCATTGAACGGATATGAGGCTAAATTGCTCGTACTATTGTATATAAATCAACACATTGGATTCCATAATTTATATGTTTGTTATGTTAATGTACGCTAAAAGCCTATATTTGTCTTATTTTATTTATCCGAACTAATGTCTATCAAACAATTGTTATAGGCTCCTCTATACCAAATTAGAATGTAATTATCGAGTCGAAAAGGCATAAGACTGGTAATAGGATTTCACCTTTTCAAAGCTCCGCTTTTAGTGACGTCACTAATGGTATATTTTTTTAATTCAGCTCCAATGTTGAATAAAATAAGTTACGCTACAATTGGTAAATCTGAAGTGTATGTTTGTTACTTATAAAAACTGTAGTTATTCATTTGAGGCGGCTGTCTGGACCCCACAATGAACATTCAAACACTGGTTGTGGTGGTTCTAATTCAAGAATATTCGTTGACCTCACAATTGATGATCCAGCGGACAGTATAATTGTTGATGATAGTACTTTTGTGAGGAATTTAGTCCCGAATATTGACAATCTGGCACATGTCAATCAAATATCGTCTACTATGAGCGCTGGTCAGTTAATTTTCAAGACTAAAAAATAAAACATACTGCCAAGTATTGATTTATAAGTTTCATAGTTAAAATTGATCTATTTCTTTGAGTTATTTCGGCTACAACCTCGGTCAAGAGAAGACCCTATACACGAAGGTAGAATGATGTTTCAAATCTTCCTGTTGGTGTAGTCATGGATATCGACAAATCGTCCAACGGCCAGAAGAAAAAAAACCTCTACGAGTGCTGGTCAGTGGTAATCTAATGAATTTTTGAATCGTTTTTCATTAGATTTTATCAAAATTATTCATTACCAAGAGCTTTTTCTATTTTGAACTACAGCTCCAATTAATAGATGACCATATGCGCGTAGGAAGAATATCGGTAGAGGGACCGGCAGCTCAAGCAAGGTAATTGATCTCACGGACGACCCGATCAGCAACAACACATTGCCATCGGGTACATATTTGTTTTATTGTGCTTTTGATGTCATTCCTATGAATATTCTCATCGTTATCAATATTTGTCTTCCTCTATGATTTATTTAATTAATTCGCAGAGTATTGGGCTATTGGAGATACGAGCTGTTGTTGTAGGTTTTGTGGTGCAATGTTTTGGTACGAGGAGAGGTCGAGGTCCCAGAATGACTCAACGAATCCAGACTGCAATGGTATTGTAGTCGCGACATCATTGACCTCCCTCGGTTGATGGAACCGTCTGCATTTCTCCATGAATCGTTGCATGAAACCAATAGTAGAAGCAAACACTTTCAGGATAATATTAGATCATATAATAGTATGTTCTGTTTTACGTCCATGGGGGGTGGGGTGGGGGGGTGGAGGAGATTGATAGTGATGTAAACAAAGGAGGTGATCCTCCCATTTCCATAATACATTGTCAGAACTACCACTTGATTGGTGGTCTATTGCCAGAAAATGGTGGAACCCCTAAGTTTGCACAAGTTTATGTATATGATACGGAACATGAAGTTTCCCACCGGATGAATTCAGTGAGGTTTGTTGCGTGAATAATAATTATAATATTTATAATTTTGAAAGTCTTGCTATTGTTTACAACATTGCTTATATTTAATGAAACGTCTTTTGTGTCAACTGCGTTGTGATGTAGGGAAGTAGGATTGGCTAATAACCTGTTTGAAGAGATTGTTGACGGTCTGAAGCAAATGTTGGACGACCATAACGAACTTGTGAAGACGTTTAGAATGGCAAAGGATAAAATGCAGAAGTGTCGTCACACTGATGTTCGGGTGTGTCTTATTTTCAAGAGGACCAATAACAGGGATGAACGTACACGTAATCTGTCCACTTTCAATGAAGTTGCCGTGTTGGTTTTCGGTGAATTCGATGCAGCTCTGGGATGGGGACATAGTGGTTGAATCTCGGAGTGGTTCTTTGCGAAAGATAAATGAGCTAAATGCATCGTATTTGGCCTTACAGTATCCTTTGTTGTTGCCTTATGCGGAGGAGGGTTACACAGAAAACATTCCGTTTACGGAGAGAAAGAATAAAACTGAGAAGGTACGGGAATATATCAGCGTCCGTGAGTACTTTGAATTCATAATTCATGATAGGGAGGACGAGCCCTCTACTATTCTTTCGTCCAGATGATTATTTCAGCAATTTTTCATGGATGCGTGCACCATGGTTCAAAAGAAATTTCGGTGTGATATCTGCAGGGGTTTGGCTGATGCTGTCCTGCACGGTGATGCTGATCCATCTACCCGGGGCAAGCGTATTATATTGCCATATACCTTTACTGGTCAAGATGCGATGGCCATATGTCATAAATTTGGTTATTCAGATTTGTTCATAACGTTCACGTGCAATCCAAGTTGGCCCGAGATTGTTCATTTCTCAGATGCACGTAATCTTAGAACTGAGGATAGGCCAGACATCGTCTATAGAATTTTTAAGGCGAAGCTGGACGAGCTGATAGAAGATCTTCGCCAGAATCAAATATTTGGGCAGGCCGTTGTAGGTGAGTAGAAGATTACTTTTATCCATTTCGATGTGTCGGGTGTACGTATTGTTCTTTAATATATGTTTGTGTTTCTATTTAAACCATCCATTATAATATGTATTTATTTTTCTTAAAAATACGTGCAGTTGTGTACATGATAGAGTTTCAGAAGCGTGGGTTGCCGCATGCTCACATATGTTGTTCCTGGTGAAAGAGGCCAAGTATCTGACTCATGTGGATATATATAGGATCATTTGGGCGGAAATACTGGATGAGGCATCCGACCCCACGTACTATGAAGCCGTGAAAAAACATATGATGCACGGACCATGCGGTGTTGTAAAGAAAAACTCTCCGTGCATGGTTGAGGGCCGGTGCACGAAGCATTTCCTTAAATAGTACGTGGAGGCTATGTTGATTTACGATGAGGGTTATCCGCGTTATAGACGTAGAGATGATGGGAGAACGCTGGAAAAGGGTGGTGTCCCCCTGGACAACAGATTCAAGGTCTATCAAGTATCTATTCAAGTATGTCAACAAGGGTCATGATCGTGTGATTGCTGCTTTCTATCAGAGCACTGACTATGGTGAATCTGACAAACCCATTGACGAAGTGAACATGTACTACAACTGCAGGTATATTTCATTGTGTGAGGTGGCATGGAGGTTGTTCGGTTTAGAACTGCAGTATAAGTACCCTCCAGTCACGCGTCTCAACTTCCATCTGGAGAACGAATAGAGCATTGTTTATGAAGAGGGAGAGGATATAGAGAATGTCCTGAATAAGAAAATAGTGAAGGAAAGCATGTTCCTTGAATGGATGGAAGCGAATAAGATATATCTTCAGGCAAGACTTCTGACGTATGCAAAGGCACCCTCCGAGTTTGTATGGGATAGGTATGCAAGGAAGTGGAAGCCCAAGTAACACATTCCGTGTGTTGGTAGGTTGTATTACGTTCCCCCTGGCTGTGGGGATAACTACTACCTCAGGTGCTTGCTTACTGTTGTCCGCAGAGCTACCTTCCACGCAGACTATAGGGAGCACGATGGTGTTCAGCATGCGTCATACCGTGAGGCATGTTATGCACGAGGTTTGTTGGAAGACGAAAGGGAGTACATTGATGGCATCGTCGAAACAAGTAAGTGAGCCTCCGCCCACTCTCAGGTGTCCTTTTATGTCGCTGCTATCGGCAGATACTCTTGCTAGGCCCGACGATGTGTGGGACAAGAGTTGATAGTTTTTGTAGGAGGATGTGCTCTATAGGCAACGTCTGATTTTTAAAATACAGGTATATGAACGTGGTGGTGCGTATTGAATCGTGATTATAATTTATCGAATCTACACTATTAGTTATGGTTATTGTGTCTGAGTGTGCTGTGACCTAAACGTGTGTTGTTGCTTGGCAGGACTGAATTTGAGTGAGTCTCAGATAAAGGATTTAACTTTGTTAGAGATTGGGAAATTACTGAGACATCAAGGAAAGATCTTGCACGATTATGATTCCATGCCATTTTCGTAGACCGATGGTAGTGGTGTTGGTCATAGTAGATTGATTTAAGATGAGTTGAACTATGATTGTAAGAGTATTGTGGTGAGTATTCCCGCCTGTAATGCGGGTGACCCGGGTTCGATCCCCGGTAACAGTGCCATTTTGAAAGAGTAGTTTTAGTGGTGTTGAAATAAGAAAAGTGGGTTCATGACTTGGTATTATCGGAATTCGATTGCTATGTAAGAATCAAGGGGTTTTTAGATTGAAACATAAATAAAAATGAAAATAAATAAAAATTTATGAAAATAAACTAACTAGGAAATGTAAAATGCAAGTTGTTAGGATGCTTTGGTCGTGTGCCTTAATTGAAATTGCAAGCAAAAAGGGAAATTAAGCAAGAACAAACAAATTTCATCAAGTACAAGCAATAAAGCTCAAAGTACAACCATGCAGGCATGATCATAAAACCCTAAACAATGAGAATTAAAACAAATTGAAAACATCAATAGAAAAAGGGGAAAAGTTGACTTCAAAGTTTATAACTTTACGTAAAATAACAAGCAACAAGAAGTAGATCTAGGATTTAGCATGAAACAATGCGTGAAAATTTAATTATAAATAAAGCTTATAAAAAACTCAAAATAAAGACGATCCGAGACTCGATCTACGATCCAGACGTATCACTCATCTAGATTCCATGGACGATTCACAAGATCTAACAAGAAATCAAAGAGCTAAGGCAAAAGGCATAAATTGAAGAACATGCATGAAATTGAAGAACAACGAAGAAAATAAAGGAGAACTTATTTGAATTGAAAAGAGAATCCAAATACTTGAATGAAATTGCAAGAAAATAAAATCCAAGGGAGTACTTGAATTCCTCTTGAGCTTACAAATCCAAGGAAAGCTTGAAATTTCAATCTAAGAACTAGAGAGAGAAAATAAATTCAAACTCATGCAAGAGTTGGGAGAATGAGTGATAATTTCCAAAATGAGAGTTGTCTTCTATATATACTAGGTTTTAATTGGGTTTAAATGGGTCAATTTGGGCTTTAAAGACTTAATTTCCCGGGTTTGACCAAGTTTGACCCGGGAAATATCCTTGCTAGCCACTTGGCTAGCCCTATTAGCTTGGTTGGCTTAGTCTTGGGCGAGGTTGGTTCGGCAGATGAGGCGCTGGGGGATAGGGGCAGGGCGCTGGAGATGGCAAGGCATGGGCGAGTTCCATCATGCTTTGGCGCTGGAGATGGCAAGGCATGGGTGAGCGCCATCATGCTTGGGCACTGGAGATGGCAAGGCCTAGACGAGAGCCATCATGCTTGGGCGCTGTAGATGGCAAGGCCTGGACGAGCGCCATCATGCTTGGGCGCTGGATATGGCAAGGTATGGTTAGGGATGGCCACCATTCCAGAATGTTTTCCCCTTTTTGGATCCTCTCTTGGCGTCAAGTTTGGCTTGGAGTTTTGGGCCTCAATGCCTTCACCTATAAAATAGGAATTCTAAACATAAAAAACCCAAGAATTACACCAACCTTCAAATTAATTGAACCCATTTAACCTAATTAAGTGTAAAATCAAAAAGAAATACGAATATTAACAAAATGAGAAAACAAACGAATAACCTAACAAAACTCGACTCGAAACCACTATAAACGACACTAAAACCTAATTAAAAATATGATAAAGATACCACAATTACATGCAAACACAAACACCCAAAACTTATCGGTTTGTTCGTCCTCGAACAACGAAAATAATCGAGAATGTACATGCAACGAACATTATGCAAAAAGAAAAATCCTTGTGCTTATCGTAATTAATATGATGAAAGTATCAACATAAACTTGTTATCGTCAAGCATTGCTCGTATTACTCTTTCACAAATAATCCAAAAAATAAAAGGAGTAATGGCCGGCTATCTTGTCCATCATGTGTTCGATATACGGGGGAAGGAAACGATCTTTCTTGGTGGCCGCATGTAACTTCTTAAACCCGACCAACATCCTCCATCCCATTTTAGCCCTCGTGGCCAACAACTTTCCTTTTTCATCCTCAATCATCTTCTCGCCTTCCACTATGTCCTTAACATTCGAAATCAATTGCCTTTGGAATTCTCGAGGTGGTTTGGCATCATCCTCCAAGACGAGTGTGTGCAAGTAAGTCCAAGGGCTAATTCCCTCAATAACTCCGAGTTTCCAACCAATCGCACCCTTAAGAACTTTAAGCACCTCAACGGACCTCTCCTCTTCCTCTCGGTTAGGATTTGCAAAGATGATAATCGGCTTGCTCTCCTCTTTCTCCAAATAGACACGCCTGAGGAGATATGAAGGAGGCTTAAGCTCGGGCTTGTGCCTCCTCTCGGCTTCGTTGGGGACTAACTCGAACAACTCACCGATCCCCTCAAGATATTCTTCAAGCTTTCCAATCTTATCATCGAAAATTGCCACCTCCACGGCCAAAAATTTGTCGGTGTCCTCAACGACACAATCACAATCTCCTTCACTCAAGTCATTGGCACATTGAAAAACAATGGGCTCATCGCTATGAATAAGGGGCTCATCATCCTCACAATGATCCTCAATATAGACTTCACGGGCAACCTCCTCCTCAATGCTCCTTTCCTCCATATAAACTCGTTTGACCAAATTCTTGATCAAGTCCATATGCATCCACTCTTCGCAAGATTGTTTTGAAGTAAAAGTTAAAGGGTCAAGAGGAGTAAAAACACTCAGAAATGAATCCACGTCCTCTTTCGACGACGAGATAATTGTATTATCAAATACCCCACACTTATCAAGGATCGCGACCGTATGAGTATGCGAAGGTGGACTTGGCAATTATCGCGTAATGTCCAAGAGATCCGGATCGGGAGATGGGGTAGGAGCCGTCACCGGAATAGTCGGACGAAATGGGCCCACGTGAGGAGCAACAAGAGGTGTATGAGTCGGCGGTGGAGAAAATGATGGTTTAGCACAATCGGGTCCCGCTTGATATCCATGTCCCCCATACGCGTCCTCCGAATGAGGCATCGGCATATTGAACGAGGAAATTGAAGGGCAAGAATTGGTATCATGACCACATATTCCACACCATGCACAAGGAGGATTCGGGCTCGGCTTAGACAACTTAGAAATTTGATCCTCCAAGGCCGTTAAGGCATTTTCGAACTCAAGCTCCCTAGGGGAAGAAGTTTTACTCACGTCATTAGCACGAGAATACGTTGGTTGAGATTATTTTAGCTTGGGAGGAGTAAACACCCCTTCAAAGGGTTTGCTAACATCTACCATAGTGCGTATAGGGGAGCCACTTGCGACAATGGAGCTCCCTCCTCCAAATAACTCATAAGAATCGAGATCTTTAGCGGATAAATTGAAGGTTGGGAGACCACTGTACGAGCCGGGAATCAGATTTTTACCACCCATATATCCATTTGGATTCCCGAAGCCACCATTTTACATGTCCGTGCATTGATTGGGACCATTAAAAGCACCATATGGACCGAGGCATGTTATGCAAGAGGTTTGTTGGAAGACAAAAGGGAGTGCATTGATGGCATCACCGAAGCAAGTAAGTGGGCCTCCGCCCACTCTCTCAGGTGTCCTTTTGTGTCGCTGCTATCGACAGATACTCTTGCTAGGCCCGAGGATGTGAGGGACAAGAGTTGGTAGTTTTTGTCGGAGGATGTGCTCTATAGGCAACGTCTGACTTTTAAAAATTCAGGTATATGCACATGTTGGTGCATAATGAATCGTGATTATAATTTATTGAATCTACTCTATTAGTTATGGTTATTGTGTTTGGGTGTGCTATGACCTAAACGTGTGTTATTGCTTGTCAGGATTGAGTTTGAGTGAGTCTCACATAAAAGATTTATCTTTGGTAGAGATTGGGAAATTACTGAGACGTCAAGGTATGATCCTGTGCGATTATGATTCCATGTCATTTTCGGAGACTGGTGGTAGCGGTGTTGGTCATAGTAGATTGATCCAGGCCGAGTTTAACTATTATCGTAAGAGTATAGTGGTGAGTATTCCCGCCTGTCACGCGGGTGACCTGGGTTCGATCCCTGGAAACGACACCATCTTGAAAGAGTAGTTTTAGTGATGTTGAAATAAGAAAATTGAGTTCATGGCTTGGTATTGTTTGAATTCGATTTCTATGTAAGAATCAAGGGGTTTTTAGCTTGAAAATTAAATGAAAACGAAAATAAATGGAAAATTATGAAAATAAACTAACTAGGAAATGTAAAATGCAAGTTGGTAGGATGCCTCAGTCGTGTGCCTTAATTTAAATTGCAATCAAAAAGGGAAATCAAGCAAAAACAAACAAGTTTCATCAATTACAAGCAAGAAAGCTCAAAGTACAACCATGCATGCATGATCACAAAATCCTAAAAAATGAAAATTAACATAAATTGAAAGCATCAATGGAAAATTTTGGGAAAGTTGAAGTCAAAGTTTAAAACTTTACGTAAAATAACAAGCAACAAGAAGTAGATCTAGGATTAAGCACAATGCATGAAAATTTAATTCAAAATAAAGCATATCAAAAACTCAAAATAAAGACAATTCGAGACTCGATCTATGATCTAGACGTGTCACTCATCTAGATTCCATTGATGATTCACAAGATCTAACAAGAAATCAAATAGCTAAGGCAAAAATCATAAATTGAAGAACGTGCAAGAAATTGAAGAATAATGAATAAAATAAAGGAAAACTTGAATTGAAAAGAGAATCCAAAAAATTGAAGAACAATGAATAAAATAAAGGAAAACTTACTTGAATTGAAAAGAGAATTCAAATAGTTGAATGAAATTGCAAGAAAATAAAACTCAAGGGAGTACTTGAACTCTTCTTGAGCTTACAAACCCAAGGAAAGCTTGAAATTTCAATCTAAGAACTAGAGAGGGAAAACAAATCCAAACTCATGCAAGAGTTGGGAGAATGAGTGATAATTTCCAAAATGATAGTTGTCTTCTATATATACTAGGTTTTAATTGGGTTTAAATGGGTCAATTTGGGCTTTAAATGCTTAATTTCCCGGTTTGACCAAGTTTGACCCGGGAAATGGGCTTGTTAGCCACTTGGCTAGCCCTTTTGGCTTGGTTGGCTCGGTCTTAGGCGAGGTTGGTTCGGCAGATGAGGCGCTGGGGGCTAGGGGCAGGGTGCTGGAGATGGCAAGGCATGGGCGAGCGCCATCATGCTTGGGTGTTGGAGATGGCAAGGCATGGGCGAGCGCCATCATGCTTGGGCGCTGGAGATGGCAAGGCATGGCTAGGGATGGTCACCATGCCAGAATGTTTGCCTCTTTTTGGAGCCTCTCTTGGCGTTAAGTTTGGGTTGGAGTTTTGGGCCTCAATGCCTTCACCTATAAAATATAAATTTTAAACACAAGAAACCCAAAAATTACACCAACCTTCAAATTAATTGAACCCATTTAACCTAATTAAGTGTAAAATCAAAATGAAATACGAAAATAAATAAAATGAGAAAATAAACAAATAACCTGACAAAACTCGACTCGAAACATCCATAAACGACACTAAAACCTAATTAAAAATACAAGAAAATACCAAAATTACATGCAAAACAACTACCCCACACTTTTCGGTTTGTTCGTCCTCGAACAACGAAAAGAATCGAGAATGTACATGCAATGAACATTATGCAAAAAGAAAAGTCCTTGTGCTTATCCTAATTTATATGATGAAAGTATCAACATAAACTCGTTATCGTCATGCATTGCTCGTATTACTCTTTCTCAAATGAAAACCAAATCGATGACTTCCTCTCAAATGGAATTTTGAGGGTGTTCGCTTAATTTGCTCAAGTGTTTGTTTATATGGGACGTGTATATACTCAAGTCGGACAATGCATGCACCTTATAAAGATTTCGCAAATTGGAAACTCAAAATTACCCATTGTACATGATCAAATAAGAATCGAAAGAGGTCTCTTTATTTTGGGTTGTAATGGTTGCTCTCTGGTAAGGTGTGGAATATTTGGATACAGTGGCTAACACACGATCAAATGTGATCAATAACAATCAAAACCCTAATTTCTAAAACTCGAAGCTTATGGTCGCTTCACCCTTCCCCAAATCACCAAATTTTCGTTCAAAACCCTTTTGTACACTCACTCACTTTTCCGACATTATTTCACAATACTTAGAAGCTTTTTGAATTCGCTTCTTTTTTACTAATCTTAGCCTTTTTGAATTAGGCTTTTCGCTTGAACGCACGCTTTATCACTTTTTGTGATTTATGTTGGAGCTTTTATTCTTTTTTTTTTGTATAAGGAACTCAAAAACCGAAACCCACAGTTGATTCCCCTCACATTTCTAGTCAACTAACAACATACATGATGAATATATAAGAGCTAAAATCGAGCTCGGCTAACAAGAAACGGGGCATAGGCTCAAGGGGGCTCATTTGGGATTTTTAAGTAGCTTATATCTTTGGATATGGCCAGCATAAGGGTGATATATGTGCCTCGAGGTAATTTCCAAGTTCAATCATGTACGAGCAAAATCAAGCCTCCTCAATGCAATTTCCATAATAATGCAAGCAAAACCGATATCACACAAGGATACTCGCTAGTTTGCACCGGGTTTTGGAAAACACAATCAAAAGAGCTTTTTAGAGCTTTGCAATCTTTTAACGAGTACATGTTGATTATTTATATAGGCAGGTTCTGGACGAAGCACACAAATTCAACTCCTTATACAAGAGGATATATACATGCAAAAACCCGACAAGTAAACAATTCAAACTTCCAAGCATATGGTGATTACTCAACAATGTAATAAAGACACAAAAGACATAAAAACGACTCAACCATCTAAATGCCAAATTAGTAAGCGTCACTTCACCAAGAATGCGTCACTTCGCCAAGGCTCGAGTTAAGAAAGACAAATCATGCTTTGTGACACTCGGACCCTAACCACCTACCCACCCTACACTTAAACCATGCAATGCCCCCATTGCATTTTTAATGAAACACAAGTAAAAGGAGGGTGAGATAGAAGCTTCCTAAACCGAGAGAGTTTAGGTCGAGCTCGGTGGGGTCCACTTAAGCATCCAAGCAATCCAAGCGATAACCGAGCATGGTTTGTGTCTCCCGGCTCCATGAACGCTACTAGCTTATCAATTCGGACAAGGTTGGAGTCGAAAAGCAAAACCCTAAAACAGGAAATCACACAAAGTCAAAAACACGAGGAAATATGTACATAAATCAAAACAAAACAAAACAAATAAAGTTTAAAAAGACCCAAAAGACAAAAAAAAATTTAATTTTTTTTTCAATTTTTCAATGTTTTTGGATTTTTGTAATAAGAAAGAAATAAAGAAATGTAAAAATAAAAGAACCAAACGAAAAGAACATGGGTTGCCTCCCAAGAAGCGCTTGTTTTACGTCACTAGCTTGACGAACTCCCTTCTTGGTCAAGGTGGAAAGAGAACGGGAGGATCCACCAAAATAATATCCTCCTTGTCAGGAGGAATTGTGATTTTAAAGTGGCCCGACACCTCATCCAGTTTCCAATAGAGGTAGTGGCCGGCTATTGTTCCGATAGAGCAAGTAATAGGAGCCGTCATGGTTAGATTCTTGGGTGGAATTGTGGTTTTGAAGTGACCCAACGACTCATCCAAAGAAAAAAAGGAGTAATGGCCGACTAGCTTGTCCATCATATGGTAGATAAACGGTGGAGGGAAAAGATTTTTCTTGGCGGCCGCATGTAACTTCTTAAACCCGATCAACGTCCTCCATCCCGTTTTATCCCTCGTGGCAATCAACTTTACTTTTTCATCTTCAATCATCTTCTCGCCTTCCACTATCTCCTTAACATTCAGAATCAAATGCCTTTGGAATTCTCGAGGTAGTTTTGAATCATCCTCCAAGACGAATGTGTGTAAGTAAGTCCAAGGGCTAATTACCTTAATAACTCCGGATTTCCAACCAATCGCACCCTTAAGAACTTTAAGCACCTCAAATGACCTCTCCTCTTCCTCTCGATTCGGATTTGCAAAGATGATAATCGACTTGCTCTCTTCTTTCTCCAAATAGACACGCTTGAAGGGATATGGAGGAGGAGGCTTAAGCTCGGGCTTGTGCCTCCTCTCGGCCTCGTTGGGGACTAACTCGAACAATTCACTGATCCCTTTAAGATACTCTTCAAGCTTTCTAATATTATCATCGAAAACCGCCACCTCCCCCGCCAAAAATTTGTCGGTGTCCTCAACGACACAATCACAATCTCCTTCACTCAAGTCATTGGCACATTGAAACACAATGGGCTCTTCGGTATAAAAAAGGGGCTCATCATCCTCAAAACGATCCTCAATATAGACTTCCCGGACAACCTTCTCCTCAATGCTCCTTTCCTCCATATAAACTCGTTCGACCAAATTCTTGATCAAGTCCATATGTATCCACTCTCCGCAAGATTTTTTTGAAGTAAAAGGTAAAGGGTCAAGAGGAGTAAAAACAATCAGAAATGAAACCACGTCGTCTTTCGATGGTGAGACAATCGTATTATCAACTACCCCACACTTATCAAGTTGGCAATTATCGTGTAATGTCCAAGAGATCTGGATCGAGAGATGGGGTAGGAGCCATCACGTTGATAGTCGGACAAAATGGGCCCACATGAGGAGCAGCAAGAGGAGTATGAGTCGGCGGTGGAGCAAACGATGGTATAGCACAATCAGGTCCCGCTACATATCCATGTCCCCCATACACGTCCTCCGAATGAGGCATCGGCATATTGAACGAGGAAAGGCAAGACTTGGTATCATGACCACATGTTCCACACCATGCACAAGGAGGATTCGGGCTCAGCTTAGACAACTTAGCAATTTGAGCCTTCAAAGCCGCTAGGGCCTTTTTGAACTCAAGTTCCCTAGGGGAAAGAGTTTTACCTACATCATTAGCACGAGAATACGTTGGTTGAGAATATTTTAGCTTGGGAGGAGTAAACACCCCCATAAAGGGTTTGCTAACATCTCTCATAGTGCGTATAGGGGAGCCACTTGCGACAATGGAGCTCCCTCAACCAAACAACTCATAAGCATCGAGATCTTTAGCGGATAAATTGAAAGTTGGGAGACCACCGTACGAGTCGGGAATCGGATTTTTACCACCCATATTTCCACTGGGATTCCCAAAGCCACCATTATACATGTTCGTGCATTGATTGGGAGCATTAAAGCACCATATGGACCAGATGTCGGATTATGCATATTCTGGAAGTGATTCAGAACACCATATCCTTCATACGCAGTGGAATTCGGATTTTGTTTACTAACAATCCTATTTAGATTAACAAAGCCTCCATTATACATGTTCGGAATTTGAGGAGTAGGGGCTCCGTAACCTCCATACGAACCGTTTGAACCCATAAAGCCGCTCGACCCAACATGGTTTGCACCATGCCCTCCCATGTTGGGTTGACCATAGCAGAATCCACCATTGGCAACGTGGTTTGCACCATGCCTTCCCACGTTGCCAAATCTATTATACATTACCCCATTCCCAACATGGTTTGCACCATGCCCTCCCATGTTGGGAATGTATTCACCATAGCCACAAGTACCTAACATACTTAGCAAAAATGTCAAATATAAAAGAAAGCAAGAAACACAAAGAAACTACAAGCAAATCGAAAGCCTTAACCAAGATGAGTCGCAAAGGCGCCATTTTGTACGAGTTTAGTGGTGAGTATACCCGCCTGTCACGTGGGTGACCCGGGTTCGATCCCCAGCAACAGTACCATTTTGAAAGAGTAGTTTTAGTGGGGTTGAAATATGAAAAGTAGGTTCATGTTATGATATTATCGAAATTTGATTGCTATGTAAGAATCAAGGGGTTTTTTAGCTTGAGACATAATGAAAATGAAAATAAATGGAAAATTATGAAAATAAAGCAAGTTGGTAATGTAAAATGCAAGTTGTTAGGATGCTTTGGTCGTGTGCCTTAATTGAAATTGCAAGCAAAAAGGGAAATTAAGCAAGAACAAACAAATTTCATCAAGTACAAGCAATAAAGCTCAAAGTACAACCATGCAGGCATGATCATAAAACCCTAAACAATGAGAATTAAAACAAATTGAAAACATCAATGGAAAAAGGGGAAAAGTTGACTTCAAAGTTTATAACTTTACGTAAAATAACAAGCAACAAGAAGTAGATCTAGGATTTAGCATGAAACAATGCGTGAAAATTTAATTATAAATAAAGCTTATAAAAATCTCAAAATAAAGACGATCCGAGACTCGATCTACGATCCAGACGTATCACTCATCTAGATTCCATGGACGATTCACAAGATCTAACAAGAAATCAAAGAGTTAAGGCAAAAGGCATAAATTGAAGAACATGCATGAAATTGAAGAACAACGAAGAAAATAAAGGAGAACTTATTTGGAATGAAAAGAGAATCCAAATACTTGAATGAAATTGCAAGAAATAAAATCCAAGGGAGTACTTGAATTCCTCTTGAGCTTACAAATCCAAGGAAAGCTTGAAACTTCAATCTAAGAACTAGAGAGAGAAAATAAATTCAAACTCATGCAAGAGTTGGGAGAATGAGTGATAATTTCCAAAATGAGAGTTGTCTTCTATATATACTAGGTTTTAATTGGGTTTAAATGGGTCAATTTGGGCTTTAAAGGCTTAATTTCCCCAGTTTGACCAAGTTTGACCCGGGAAATGGCCTTGCTAGCCACTTGCCTAGCCCTTTTAGCTTATTTGACTCGGTCTTGGTCGAGGTTGGTTCGGCAGATGAGGTGTTAGGGGCTAGGGGTAGGGCGCTGGAGATGGCAAGGCATGGGCGAGCGCCATCATGCTTGGGCGCTGGAGATGGCAAGTCATGGGTAGGGATGGCCACCATTCCAGAATGTTTGCCCCTTTTCGGAGCCTCTCTTGGCGTCAAGTTTGGCTTTGAGTTTTGGGCCTCAATGCCTTCACCTATAAAATAGGAATTTTAAATATAAAATCAAGAATTACACCAACCTTCAAATTAATTGAACCCATTTAACCTACTTAAGTGTAAAATCAAAAATAAATACGAAAATCAACAAAATGAGAAAATAACTTAATAACCTAACAAAACTCGACTCGAAACCACTATAAACGACACTGAAACCTAATTAAAAATACCTGAAAAACACCATGGTTACATGCAGAATAGATGTCAAGGTAAGATCCTACGCGATTATGATTCCATGACATTTCCGGAGACCGATGGTAGCGGTGTCGGTCACAGTATATTGGTCCAGGATGATTTGAACTATGATCGTAAGGCGTTGGTCGCTGAGCATCCCGAACTTCTCTCGAAAATGACGAGTGAGTAGAAAGGTGTGTACTCTAGGATAATGAGTGGGGTCGAGTCCATTGGTGGTGCTATGTTCTTCGTGTATGGCTATGGAGGTACGGGAAAAACGTACCTATGGAGAACTCTACCTACTAGGTTGAGGTCTTAGGGTCATATCGTGCTGAATGTGGCATCGAGCGGCATAGAATCTCTGCTTTTGCCTGGTGGAAGGACTGCGTACTCTCGATTTGGTATCCCTCTGAATCCACACGAAGGGTTGGATTGTAATATTAAGAAAGGCACCCTGATTGCGGAATCGGTGATTCGTTTCTTTGAGGCTGTTGAGAAGAGCTTGCAGGATATAATGGAGGATATAGATTCGGCCAACAGGCACATACCATTTGGTGGAAAGACCCTTGTGTTTGGTGGAGAATTTCGCCAGATATTGCCTGTTGTCCCCAAGGGCAGCTGACAGGAAATAATGAATGCAGCTATCAATACGTCCAGCATGTGGAGGCACTGCACTGTGTTGAGGCTGACTCAGAACATGAGGCTCCAGAGTCTCGGTGACGGTCAAGAACGTGCTGAGTTGGAGGAGTTCTCTGATTGGATTGCCAGCATTGGATATAGAAATATAGGAGGAACAAATGACGGTTGTAATGTAATAGAAATTCCAGATGTTATTCTCCTCCAATATTCGGGCGACCCTATTGCAGCTGTTGTTAAGGATACATATCCGATGTTTAGAGAATCTATTGATGACCCGATGTTCCTGAAGGATAGGGCCATATTGTCCCCGAATCTCGATGTTGTGGACTCTGTCAATGAGTACATGAACACTTTGAACTCGAGTGAGGGGTACACCTACCTGAGTTCGGACAGTGCCTGCAAATCCGACACTGGGAATGACTTCTTGAGTGATCTGCACTCGTCTGAATTCTTAAATGGTAGAAAGTTTTCAAGGGTGCCCAATCACGAATTGCATCTGAAGGTGGGGACTCCTGTTATGTTATTGAGGAACATAGACCACTCAATGGGATTGTGTAATGGGACGAGATTGGTTGTTACGAGACTTTCCACGCACGTCCTTGAATGCAAAATTATTATCGGTGCAAAGGCGGGCGAAAAGGTGTTGCTTCCCCGGATGAGTCTAACGCCTTCCGATATTAGGATACCTTTCAAGTTTTAACGAAGGAAGTTTCCGCTCATGCTTTCATATGCAATGATGATAAATAAGAGTCAAGGTCAATCACTCTCGAACGTCGGCCTTTATCTAAAGAATCCTGTGTTCAATCATGGTCAGTTATATGTTGCCGTGTCGCGTGTCACCCATCAAATGGGGTTGAAGATGTTAGTTTGTGGTGATGACGATTCAGGATCGAACATGACCAATAATGTAGTGTACAAAGAAGTATTCAGTAACGTATAATCTTAATGTTCATGTATATAGTGTGGATTCGATCTATAATTTATGAAGTGTGGATTTTATAGTTATTTCTCTCAACCTCTATCTCTCTATTTATTTATATTTTCACATAGTAAATAATAATAAAAGTAATAATACAACTTGCATTTCTATATTTAACTTTCTGCCCCGTGCATCGCACGGGTGTAAAAAAAATAGTTATTTAAGAAAATATGAGTTTTCTTAAAATTTGAATACATATGAGTTTTTAAAATGAAAAGTAACTCTCAAATATTAATAACTAATAGCTAAAAAAATATTTGCAAATATAAAATAAAGAATACATGGGTACATGTTTAACAAAAATATGATCATTCGGCGAAAAATCTGAAAGTTATTATTCCCACCATCCCATATTAATAGTCTTACGATTAACTTCACATATATTAAGAAATTGGTAGTTTATATAGTTAAGATATTAATTTATATATTATTTTAAATTTTGTCCTTCTCGAATTTATGAATGTAGATTAATAATTCAGGAAATTAGTGTTGGAATTAGTATATTTGTATTGAAATATTAAAAACTTGCATTGTTGTCACCAATATTCCATTGACCAAGAAATGAATTGGTATTTCAAGAAATATTAATTAAGGGTATGTGTGAAAATGAAAAATTAATGATATGTTAAATATGGTAACTGGACTATGTTTATTGGACGGACGGAGTAAAAAATATCATTTGTGTTAAAGGAAAAACACAATTAGTGTGCCTTCGTCAACAAGTAACTGATGAGGGACAGTTTAGGTATCTTTATGTATTATGGAAACATGTAATTGATACCCTATATAAATGGAGTCTTTGATGAATAAGAGAACCCTAATTTCTACCGTCTCCTTCCTCTCTCTTTTATGTCTTCTCCTTATGATTTTCTTTTTACACGTTATCAGTACGAAACTCTAACCTAATGATCGAGAATAAGCCTCCATAACCAAAGCAACAATTATACAATTTTCGTACGGCGAAAATCTAATTGCGTTGTATGTTTAAAAAATCATTTTCTCGAGTTTCAACCGTTGGATCGAGCTCAAACTTTTACATAACCTTCAAGACCTTTTTGAATTACATTTTGAATGGTGGAGATTGGATTCGGAGATACGAGAAAATATATATAAAATTTCGAACAAAGCAGATTTTATTTTTAAAATTTATGTGCAGCATTTTTCAATATACGATTGCACACAATAGAACCGTTGGATTAAGCCAAGTTTTGGATATGTTGTTTAAAAAATATACAAGTTTAGTATGAACGGTAGAGATTTGAATATGAAGACTGAAGAATCCAGTAATGAATTTTGAATAGAGCTGATCCTGTTTCTCAGAACTGTCTGCCCAGCTTATTTTAAAAATTCAATTACGCACAATCTAACAGTTGGATGAAGCCGAATTTTGGATATATTATTCAAAACACGTAGAGGTTCAGTTCTTATGGTGGAGATCGTATTTGAAGTTTTGTATAATCCGAAACCTAAAAACAAAATTAGGAAAGAATCATCACTTTTCTCCAAGGTAACTCGAATTACTCTATTATTTATTAAATGCAACTAATAAATATTTTTTATATGGATATATGGCATGATATTTATTATTGTGCATGTATATGTATATATGTTACCTATGATTATATGCATGTGATGTTATGTGCAATATTGACAAACATAAAATTTTGCAATACTTTAATGATATTCATTATGCTTTTAGATGATTTCTAAGAAATTGTAAATAAAGTTATTTGCACGATTAGAAGAGAGATTGATCATGATTTTGCCAATATGTTTAGTTAATCATGTGTTTCAATGAATTGATAGATTCATGTATGTTGGTGATTCTCTTCAAGTTTATTTTATAAGTTAATTTCAATGTATTTATCATTGATTGTATATTTGAATATTTTCATGATAATAAAAGTTCATGAACAATAAAGAATTGTGTAAATAAGTCTTGTTGATGAGTCCAAAAAGTTGAACTACCAAATATAGGGGGTACTAACCTCAAAATAGAGATCAGTGACCTAGATGAACTCCAAATATGACACAGCGACCTTCAAATCTCTCGCGATCCTCCAAGCGACCTCGCCATTCCTGCATAACAACGCCTAGAACGGGCCGGAATTCGAGCCCGTTAAGGCCCTCCGACGCTTAAGTTAATAAGCAAAAATCACTTTTCTTCTCTCTCAATCAATAATATCAGTGCACACAAAAATAAATGCGTAAATAAGCCTTAACCTCCAAGAAAGAAGCCACAGGCTCCTTTTATAGGGATAGGAGAAGATCTCCAATATCTAGGGTTACCTTTCATAATAAGAATTCCATTCACACTAGGATTCCACAATCGACTCTCAATTGGGACTCCTCATACATGGCAAGTTCTCATAAACAACAAACTTCTCCATAGACATCCCAATTAAGTCGGGGCATACAGCCCACCAGGCCCATAATAATTCACGTATATCAAATCCAAAAACGGGCTCAAGGACTCAGCCCAAATTACAAGAGATCGCGACCCTATATGAAAAGTCATCCCCATACTACAGGTCGCTACTCTTCACAAACAGCCCACTCAAATCATCACAGCTCACCCACCTCCCAGGGGCACACCCTCCCTAGGAAATGAGGTCGCTTTCCACAAATAGTCACATTTGTCACATAATTTCACGTATGAACATTTTAGTCCGTATCAGCTAGTCCCCCATGTTCTAGCTGATTGAGGTATGAAATCAGGTAGGACATGTAAACATAAAATTTCAAAAGTATTAATAAAACACACAAACAAAACATCAATATACTTTACCAAACCTCGCATCAGAATCACCTGATTTCAATAAACCGAGCTATAACAGGTCGCAACACGTTCACGCGACCTGAAAGGTATCGAGCTCTCTTCTTAAAAATAATCATAAGTCCCCAAGTACATCAACTTAGGTGGCACACGAGATGAATCATTACGAGCTCAACATTCTTTTTTATAAAGCGACTTGGAAACCACTGTACCAGCCGACCTCAAAAATGCAAGACCATAATCATAACAAAACCATAAAGTCAAAACACGCCTTCTTTCTGTCTCATCTCACTGACGCTTCATTAAATGCGGCCTGCCACGCGTCACCATCTTAAAATCTCGGCATATAATAAGTTCAGTGGGCCCCAAGAATTAATGGCCCAAAACATTCCCTTTGCAGACCCTAATTAATCCCGCTCCTATCTGACACATCAGCTTTCCGTCTCCCCATACAAAACCTTTTCGCCTCCCCAATTCACCATTTTATGCTATCTCAATTAAAACTTTTCACCATTGTCGCTCTGTAAAAAAGCTCGCCAAATCGCAATTACTCAGGGATCCACCATTAATTCGCCGTTCACCAGCGATCTATAAGCTCGTCAATATGTGTAAGTCCCCAAATTCTCTTTCAAATTTAATTATACTATCAAAATTTCAACAGCATCGGCTGAGTTGTGCTTATTTATTGTGTTATCCCTCCCCCTGGATATATCTGACACGCAATAACCATTAGAAACATCCGACAATAACCCCTTAACCCAATCTCTTTCTCCCGACTCCGATCTCGCTGAAAACCCCTTCATTATTGAACAACGGCCAAAACCCTTAGCCTTACCCTCCTCTGGCCTACGCGACGAGCCAGAGGGTGATGTCTCATGGGAAGAACTTCAAGCCCAAACCGTAGCCAATAATCCCTCTAGCGACCTCCCCCTTCTTACTCTTGAGGCTCCCCTTATCCCAGAAGGCATCCCTCTTCATGAACCGAGGAATCCTACATCCTCCGCACACTTCCGAGAGAATCCTGTAACCGTAGATGAATCCCTTTCTTTCGACGACCTGCCCTCATCGTCCATATCAACCAAAGAAGTCAAACATAACTATTGGATACTTCCTAACCCTAAAAAGCTGGAACATTTTAAACGTATCCTCAACCTTCCTCCCACTTCCCAAATGATTTTACCCGACAGCCCGCATGCCGACCCCATGCGACCTCCTCCTAATCATATTACTTTATTTGATTCACTATTAGTAGCAGGATTTAGGTTCCCCGCTCACCCATTCTATGTTGAGATCTCTAATATGAATAATATATCACTTCTTCAACTAACTCCCAATTCCATGAAGTACCTGGCCGAATACCTCTTGCTCTGTAAATATTACAATGCCCGTGCCGACCCTGGTTTCTTTCATTTTTGTTTTCAATTAAAGTACCAACAAAACTCCTTTTATCTCTCCTATCGCTTAGGGCGACCTAAATTCCTTACTAGTCCCCCTAATAAGGTCCACAAATGGAAGAGAAACTTTTTCTTCATTTACAATACTGAAGCTTGGCCTTTTAGAACCGAGCTGAAAGATCGTACTCCTCCCCAAATCAAACCGACAACCTCCAAAGAAAGCCCCCTATTATACCAGAAATACTTTGACCAGCTCGTGGAATGGAGCCGACATCACTTCGATCTGACTCTCATCACCGACCGCTCCGCCATGTTCCGTTACGTGGGCATCGAACCTCGCCCGGTGGAGCCGAACCTGGCCATTTCTAACTCTGCATTCGGTGGGTATTGTAGGTTTTGCAATTATATCCATCCATGCGTATTAAAATGAAATTATAACATAATCTCTCTATTTTCAGTTTCCTTCATCAATTCCTGTGCAGCTGCTCTTCCCGAAGAAAAGAAAAAACAAGCTACCTCTTCCCTAGCTCGCACTGTCCCTACCACCAGCAATACCGATAAGGCCCCTCGACCAACACCTGAACCGATTGACGACGAAGAGGAGGTACAGCTGGTCCTTCGAAATAAGAAGGGCAAGCGACCTCTGTCAAACGTCCCCAACAACCCTAAAGCGCAAAGTCCAAAAGCTCGAAGGCCAAGCCCCAGCCCTCCGAAAGCAAAGAAGCGTCATCTCCAAAAAGGACTACCGAAGACCACCACTGCTGGCACTACGAGTCTGAGTAAAGTGCTGGCAAAATTGGAGACGGCTGCAGATGTTAAAACTCTTCTTCGCGAGCAAACACTTTAACAGGTAAACACAAAGAACCTTCATCCTTGACATATTCGATAAATGGCTTAAGATTTACAAAATGCCCTAATGCAGCTGGAACCCTTGTTTGCTAAGTTCTCGGAGGAGTTCATAGCTCGCTCAACAGGGGCCGATCTGCAGCAAACCATTGACGAGCTAACAACCCGAGCTGAACAGCAGACCCGGCAGCTATCATTAACACAGGGGGAGCTAGACAAAGTGCTCCAAAGGGTGAAAGCACGTGACGAATGGCTGGCAGTTTCCATCAGTCAGAACAACAGTCTGAAGGATGAGATGGCACGCTTAAGCAGTGAGCTAAACAAACAGACTGGGGAGCTCGCGCAAAAGACTGAGGAGCTCGCACAAAAGACCGAAGAGCTCGCTCAAAATACTGAGGAGCTCACTCTTCAGCAACAAACACAATCTGAGCTTCTCAAAACAGCCCGCGAAGAAGGTGTTTCCGAGGGTCAGAGAACATTCCTCCTTAGTGAGTGATCGATGATTTCTCGACGCTCTAGAAATCGTCTCCGCAATAGTACGGAGTCGACTGTAGGTGCGGTGAGTTGTCCCGAGTCGTGTCTCTCGAGGATGGATGTAATCGGCGTTCGGTTTTCTTTATCGTTCTTATTGTCGGTTTTTGATTAAACTAAATTAACCTAGAAAGCGATAATCATTTTTTCGGTTTATAGCTAAGATTTGAATTTGAAATTTGAGAAAAAATGGAGGTCGGCTGCTGAAATGCAGTCGATCGACTGAATACCTAGTCGATCGACTGGTATGTAGTCGATCGACTGCCCAATCGACTGGTGGTTCAACATCGACTGGATTCCAGGCAATTCTGAACTTTTGGCATAAGCAGTCGA
>BMAC01000260.1:625876-641441 GCA_014905375.1 Phtheirospermum japonicum | reverse complement strand
TGAAAACGACGGTGTTTAACATGTTTATTAAAGGCAGCCTGCACTCGTTGTTTATAACGTTCCACCCGGGCTGCAGCTTTATCTCGTATCTCATCAATCATTTCAATAGCTCCGCGAGCTAACCTCTCATTTTCTTCCACATTGAACGCTAATAATCGTTGTGATTCTCCAACAATCTCAGCAGAGATGACCGCATCCATTCCATAAACTAGGCTAAACGGCGTTTCCCACGTGGTAGTCCGGGGAGTCGTTCGATAGGCCCAAAGGACATACGCGAGCTCGTCTTCCCAGAGCCCGCCTGCTTTCTCCAATCGCAGTTTAAGTCCCTGCACAATTATTCGATTAGTGACTTCAACCTGTCCATTAGCCTGCGGATGTGCCACGGAAGCAAAACGTTGCTTCATCCCCATATCCTTACACCACTTCTACATCTTTCGCCCATTAAATTGGGTCCCATTGTCTGAGACTAAAATTCGCAGCACTCCAAACCTGCAAAATACATTATCAAAAAGAAAATCCATTATGTGCTGCTCGGTAGTTCCCGTGACGGCCTCAGCTTCCACCCACTTGGTGAAATAATCAATGGCCACCACCAAATACTCCTTATTACTCGGGGTTCTTGGAAAGGGACCCACAATATCAATCCCCCATTGCGCAAATGGGCAAGGCGAGCTCATCACCATCATCTCCTCGGCTGGTATATGAATAATCGAACCATGCTTTTGACACTTCTCACAAGTTCGGACAAGCTCGCTAGCCATAGCCTTCATCCCAGGCCAAAAGAAACCTGCTCGCATGGTGATGTTCATCAGTGCCTTCCCCTTCGCATGATCCCCACAGTATCCCTCATGTATCTCTTTTAGCACCTCTAGCCCACGTTCCTTTGCCAAACATTTCAGAAGAGGTCCAAATCGCGACCTCTTATACAATTCATCATTTATCACACAGAAGCGAGTTGCGACTCTGGTATCCTTTGTGTTTAATCTCTCCACACCTTCTTGTGCTTTGAGCAGAATATCCCAAATGGGCCCACGCCAATCGTCCTTATCCTCAATCTTCATGACCTCTATTCCTCTCTCAATACTGCTACCATCCAACTGCATCAACGTGACTTTCCGAGTATCGCAAGTCATTAACGCTCCTGCTATTCGGGTGAGCTGATCTGCTCGTGTATTTTCAGCTCGCGGTAAATGTTCCAACGTGAATTCTTCAAAGTGAGCTGTTTCCTCTCGCAATTTCCCCAAATACATTGCCATACGCTCCTCTCTGGTTTTAAAAGAACCATCGAACTGCCGGACTACTAGTTGGGAATCAGTATACGCCCATAATCTCCTAGCTCCCAACTCGCTAGCCATCTTGATCCCCTGTAACAAACCCTCGTACTCAGCTTCATTATTGGATGCCTTATACCCTAACTTAATTGCGAACTCCAAATACTCTCCTTCCGGGCTAGTTAATACGATGCCTAACCCTGCCCCCGACGCCATGGTCGAACCATCAGTATATAAAGTCCATGCTTTCAGCTCTATCTCTTCATCGACCCGTTTTGTCATTTCTTGCAAAAAGTCCGCCAATACTTGTGCTTTGATAGCGGTCCTGGGCTCATACACCACATCATACTCACTCAGCTCCACTGCCCACTTCACCAAACGACCAGACACACTTGGATTGCCCAAAACTTGTTTCAAAGCCAAGTTAGTATGCACCTTCACTCTATGGCTCAGAAAATAAGGTTGCAACTTTCTTGCTGTGGTAACTAACGTAAAACCTCCTTTCTCGAGCTCAGTGTACTTCAACTCAGCACCTCGCAACATCCTGCTAACATAGTAGATGGGTTTTTATATGCCTTCCTCCTCTCTTATCAACACCGAACTCACGGCGACCTCGCCCACCGACACGTATAAAATTAGCTCTTCTCCTGGCATGGGTTTAGTCAGCAGCGGTATTTCTACTAAATACTTTTTCAACTCCTCAAAGGCATCCGCTGCTTCCTTCGTCCACTCAAACCGAGATCCCTTTCGAAGCGCCCTGAAAAAGGGGACACCTCGCTCCGCCGACCTGGAAATAAATCGGCTAAGGCCTGCCATCTGACCTGTTAATATCTGTACCTCTCGCACGGTGCGGGGATGAGGCATCTCCATAACAGCTCGCACCTTCTCAGGATTGACTTCGATTCCCCGCTCTATTACCATATACCCCAAAAACTTCCCCGATCTCACACCGAACGCACACTTCTTCGGATTGAGCTTCATCCCATATTGCCGTAATATGAGAAATGTCTTCCTTAGGTCGTCTACATGCGTTTCAGCTCGCTTGCTCTTAACCAGCATGTCATCAACATAGACCTCCATGGTAGACCCCAACAGGTCCTTAAACATACGATCCACTAGCCTCTGGTAAGTCGCCCCCGCATTTTTTAACCCAAAAGGCATGGATACAAAACAATATGTACCGGTGGAAGTGACGAAACTCACTTTTGGCTGATCTTCTTTGGCAAGAAGTATCTGATGGTATCCCTGCGAAGCATCCATCATACTTAGCAGTTCGCATCCAGAGGTAGAGTCCACCAATTGATCAATTCTTGGCAAAGGATAATGATCTTTAGAACAGGCCTTGTTCAAATCTCGAAAATCTATGCACATCCTCCACTTCTGCTCCAGCTTTGGTACCATCACAACATTGGACAAGTACTCAGGGAACTGAATCTCCCTGATATGTCCAGCTTTTAACAGCTTCTGCACCTCCTCCTCAATGATCTTATCGAGCTCGAGTCCGAAATGCCTCCTTTTTTGTTTTACAGGTCTAGCCTCTGGGTCCGCATTCAAATGGTGTTGCGCGACCTCTGGTGATACCCCAGTCAACTCCTTCTCCCCAAATGCAAATACATCTCGAAATTCCCTCAACAAGCTAACCATCTCGTCTTTTAATGTTTCAGATAGCAAGGTACCTATCTTCGTAGTATACTCTGGTCGGTCCTCCTCTAAGGAGATCTCCATTAACTCTTCATTCGGCTGGAGAGAGGTTTCTTGTTCTTTTATCTTTTTCGCGCTAAGTATCCCTTCCGGNGTCCGAAATGCCTCCTTTTTTGTTTTACAGGTCTAGCCTCTGGGTCCGCATTCAAATGGTGTTGCGCGACCTCTGGTGATACCCCAGTCAACTCCTTCTCCCCAAATGCAAATACATCTCGAAATTCCCTCAACAAGCTAACCATCTCGTCTTTTAATGTTTCAGATAGCAAGGTACCTATCTTCGTAGTATACTCTGGTCGGTCCTCCTCTAAGGAGATCTCCATTAACTCTTCATTCGGCTGGAGAGAGGTTTCTTGTTCTTTTATCTTTTTCGCGCTAAGTATCCCTTCCGGCTGATCACCATCTCTTTCTCGTTTGTTATCCATCAACCCCCTTCTGACCGCCATTTGGTAACAAGACCTCGCGACCTGTTGCTCAGCAATGACCTCTCCTACCTTGTCACCTACCGGATATTTTATGCTCATGTGATAGGTCGATGTTACCGCCTGAAATGCATTAAGAGCAGGTCGCCCCAATATTACATTGTAGGCCGACCTCCCTCGGATGATCAGAAACTTCAAGTCTTTCTCCATTCGGCTCGCGCCCTTTCCCAACACTACTTGTAACGTTATCTAGCCTTCCGTATTCACCTGTGCCCCATTGAATGCATATATGGGTGTATTCACAGAACGCACCCTCTTATCCACCTCCATCTGCTCAAGACAATCTGTATAGATAATGTTTACCGAACTCCCATTGTCTATAAAGATCCTTCTAACTTCATAGCCTGCTACCCCTGCTTCAATCACCAGCGCGTCATTATGATCCTCCTGCAGCCCACGCCTATCACTAGGGCCGAAAGATATAATTGGCCCCATTACCTGTGGCTGCCTGCTAACACTAGCGACCTCCCAAGTTCTATTGCGAGCTGATTTTACATGCTTCTTGCGCGCATTATTAGAGTCACCATCCGTTGGGCCTCCCGAAATCATATTTATCCTCCCCTTATTTCCCCGGGGCCCTCTGAACTCCTGGTTTCTCTGACACCCTTGTCTCGCGGCCTGCGCAGGAGGTGGGCCTCCCGGTGGGGGTGGAGGCAACGTCCTCCTCTGCTCGCTCGGCTCCTTCTCTTTGTAGATTATCTCTTTTAGATGCCCTGCCCTTATAAGTCTCTCTATCTCTTCCTTGAGATGTCTGCACTTTTCCGTGAAATGCCCGTAATTGTTATGGAATCGACAAAAAGAGACAGTTTTCGGATGTGTTGGGACGGGTGTGCGATCCTCCGGCCACTGTATTAGATCAGGTACTGAGCGTTCCATGACACCAAACACCTTATCTTGTGGTAAAGCTAGTGGTGTGAAATCCTCCTCCCTCCAGATTTTCATAYTCGGCTCTTGTCTCGCACTGACCCCGGCATTTGAGGCCAAGAGTCCGCGTATACCTCTTCTATGCTCCCTCCGTGGTTCTCTCTCAGGCGCTATCTCCCTCGCGTTAGCGACCTCTCTACCGAAACGCAATCGGTGTTCTTCCTCTTCCTCTCTACCGAAACGCAATCGCGAGAACTTCATCGTACGTGCGAGCTTCTTTCTTCACCAGCGACCTCCGCAAATCCTCCCTCCTTAAACCTTGATGCAAAGCTCCAACTTTCATCTCATCAGTGGCGGTAGGGACCTCCAAAGTAGCATTGGTAAACCTATTAACATACTGTTTTAGTGTCTCGTCAGGTCACTGTACCATTGTGAAGAGCGACTGAGCTGTCTTCACGCTCTGCCTGACGCTAGAGAACTGCTTAAGAAAGGCAGCTCGCAACACCTGATAACTCGTAATTTTACCGCTCGGGAGTTGGTAAAACCAATTCTGTGCGATCCCTCTCAAGGTGGACATAAAGGCTCGACATGCCACAGCTCCCGTATAGTTATGCATCATCCTCGCGTTTTCAAACAACTGCAAGTGTGCGACTGGATCAGTCGTTCCCCGGTACTGAAATTCTAACTCCTTATAAATTCGAGGCATCGCTGCGTGCATCATCTCTTCTGAAAAGGGTTGCTCTTCCTCTCCCTCTAACCTTTCTCCATCCATTCGCTTCTGCAATTTCAGCATGGCCTCCTGCAACTCCCTGAAGGCCTTAGTATGTGGTCCCACCTCTCTCTCTTCTCTTCTCCCCTTATAACCTCTGTCACCTTTTCGCGACCTCCCCCGAGAGCCACTACTGGAATCTGAGGTAGGGGTATTGCTCCCACTATCATCCTTATGATGCTTGCGACCTCTACCCTTGTAACGATCTCGCCTTAGCTTTATTCCCTTCCGCGTGTGAACACGAGAATCTACGGATGAGGAGGAACTAGAGATGTCTCCGTTCTTTCTCTTGCCCAGCCCCTTCTTCTTCGGCTCCCCAACCGTTGACTCATTCTCTTTATCAACGTTTAAGTTCTCGCTCTTATCCTTCCCTCTGCTCAGCTCGCACTCAAAATATTTACGCAACTCCTCCTGCTTTTCAACAGGTACGAAGTCCATAAGCCCCTCCAGGAATCCCTTCTTGACTTGATCGGGCACCTCCTTTGATGGGTTTCCCCCTTCTGCTGCCTCGGGGATCAATTTTTGTGGTTCTATCCCAGGCGTCTGCTTCTCCACTTCTTCCGCCAGCCCCCTTCCGACTTGTTTTTTAGGAGAAGGTGGAGGCGTATTGCCCGCATCTCGCATCAGAGGACTCATGTGAGGGTACTCCTGCTCCTCCCCTAGGGYATCTTTCCCGCCAAGWTGCATGAATCTATTCTTTTTCTTCTTATTGTTGAACCCGGATCCGTAATCCAAAACTTTCGGTGTTATTTTCTTCTCCTTCATGTTTTGTTTATGCAATCTCATGCCTTTCGCTCA
The DNA here is from genome assembly GCA_014905375.1 of Phtheirospermum japonicum. Taxonomy (NCBI): domain Eukaryota; kingdom Viridiplantae; phylum Streptophyta; class Magnoliopsida; order Lamiales; family Orobanchaceae; genus Phtheirospermum; species Phtheirospermum japonicum. The sequence continues at coordinate 635,559 of BMAC01000260.1, read as the reverse complement.
AAGACTCGATGTCTCTCTTTCCCACAGACGGCGCCAATTTGATGAGTCCAAAAAGTTGAACTACAAAATATAGGGGGTACTAACCTCAAAATAGAGATCAGTGACCTAGATGAACTCCAAATATGACACAGCGACCTTCAAGTCTCTCGCGATCCTCCAAGCGACCTCACCGTTCCTGCAAAACAGCGCCTAGAACGGGCCGGATTTCGAGCCCGTTAAGGCCCTCCGACGCTTAAGTTAATAAGCGAAAATCACACTTCTTCTCTCTCAATCAATTATATCAGTGCACACAAAAATAAATGCGTAAATAAGCCTTAACCTCCAAGAAAGAAGCCACAGACTCCTTTTATAGGGATAGGAGAAGATCTCCAATATCTAGGGTTACCTTTCATAATAAGAATTCCATTCATACTAGGATTCCACAATAGACTCTCAATTGGGACTCCTCATACATGGCAAGTTCCCATAAACAACAAACTTCTCCATAGACATCCCAATTAAGCCGGGGCATACAGCCCACCAGGCCCATAATAATTCACGTATATCAAATCCAAAAACGGGCTCAAGGACTCAGCCCAAATTACAAGAGATCGCGACCCTATATGAAAAGTCATCCCCATACTACAGGTCGCTACTCTTCACAAACAGCCCACTCAAATCATCACAGCTCGCCCACTCCCAGGGGCACACCCTCCCTAGGAAATGAGGTCGCTTTCCACAAATAGTCACATTTGTCACATAATTTCACGTATGAACATTTTAGTCCGTATCAGCTAGTCCCTCATGTTCTAGCTGATTGAGGTATGAAATCAGGTAGGACATRTAAACATAAAATTTCAAAAGTATTAATAAAACACACAAACAAAACATCAATATACTTTACCAAACCTCGCATCAGAATCACCTGATTTCAATAAACCGAGCTATAACAGGTCGCAACACGTTCACGCGACCTGAAAGGTATCGAGCTCTCTTCTTAAAAATAATCATAAGTCCCYAAGTACATCAACTTAGGTGGCACACGAGATGAATCATTACGAGCTCAACATTCTTTTTTATAAAGCGACYTGGAAACCACTGTACCAGCCGACCTCAAAAATGCAAGACCATAATCATAACAAAACCATAAAGTCAAAACACGCCTTCTTTCTGTCTCATCTCACTGACGCTTCATTAAATGCGGCCTGCCACGCGTCACCATCTTAAAATATCGGCATATAATAAGTTCAGTGGGCCCAAGAATTAATGGCCCAAAACATTCCCTTTGAAAACCCTAATTAATCCCACTCCTATCTGTCACATCAACTTTCCGTCTCCCCATACAAAACCTTTTCGCCTCCCCAATTCATGTATGTTGGTGATTCTCTTCAAGTTTATTTTATAAGTTACTTTCAATGTATTTATCATTGATTGTATATTTGAATATTTTCATGATAATAAAAGTTCATGAACAATAAAGAATTGTGTAAATAAGTCTTGTGATAAAGTATATTCACATGATATCAAAGAAAGATTATGACATACTTCAAATTCATTATCTAAAGACATTTATTAAACTAACTCAATCTAAATACAATTTAAAATACTGAAAAGAAATTGAGTACTACCATTATTCATTTGATGTGGATACTAGAATAACTACAATCCCACAATAATATCACCCATCAACCCCTAATTGACAAAGAATCGTCAAACTTAGTCAAAGTCAATTCTCTTATGAACTTGAGAATTCATATTGACCCAAACTCTCATATTGGAAGTATATGTAGTTTCAAAATCTCAATAAATTCTGGATGTACTCTAAATGAATATTTTGAGAATTTTTTGAAACACTTCTTCTAAGCCTAAGAATTTAGTGAAAAGAAATTGGTTTGCTTGTTAAAAAGGGTCAATGACTTTGATATGTTGCGACTAAAAACATGTATTACCATATGTGAAAAAGAAGTCACTTTAAATGATAATAAATAGTTGAGAGATACGATCTCACTCTAAATTTTTCCCACTTGATCAAATATACTGATGCACTTGTATAATATTAATTATGATAGTGAGTCGTTAAGAGACATTACATTATTATTCATAATACCAATGTTAGACCTCTGGATAAGGAAATTTCTTGAGGCTGACTAGGATCGATATGAATAGTGGAAATAACCTCAAAGTAAAGGGGATGAGACATGGTTATCCTTACCTATGTGGGAAGAATGAACCATAAGGTAAGATATGTAAGAGTTTGTGACATTTATTGGTCGTGGTATAAGTCATGGAGGTTCTTCCAATAACCTTGCTTCGTCTGAGGATATCCTCTATTTTGATTGATGAAAGTATAATCAATCCTTCATATTAGACTATTGTATTTGGTCTTAAAGTTTATTTTGAGTTAGATTTATGTGATGTGGCCTAATTTAATTTATTTTTGTCTTATTGGTAAATTTTGTATTTTATTTTAAAGCACTGAATGTAATTGAGTTTATTTACCACACATTCACATACAAGGTTCATGAGTAAACTATTAGATATAATGTAACATATCTAGCAAATAATATAAATATTAGAATGACAAGTATTTCGGTCAAATATCTCTGGAGAATGTGAGAATTTGTCGATGAATAGATAATTATTTACTGAATTTATATTCTATATGACAAAGTCTTGATGCCTAGTGGCACATTGATTAAAGTCATAAAAGCTCATTATGGACCAAGAGCGAATGAACCTTGTTATGTTTGATGATATTCATGTTGATGATTATCACTAAGAAGTAAATTATGAGAATGGAACTATACTTTTAATTTATGGTTTTAGAGTCAATCTAGTAAGTTTACTTTACTACTTTTTGATCCTTGAATCATAGGATATGACCAACAAAGAACTTTTGGACACGACTCATTCAAGTTTTGACACGACTGACATGAATACTTTGTTCGTGATATGATGATCCATATTATAAGAAGTTAACATGGACATATTTTATTTTGAGCGAAACATAAAATGAGATAGAAATTTGATGCGCAGTATAGTGTCGAACTAATCCTTTTCAATTACAGCTAGTCCATTCTAAAGTACTGGGCACTACATACATTCATATCTCAAAGGTACATCACTCATTTTTTCAAAACTTGTTCATTAGCAAAATTGTATGATTGAGATCTACATATGCTAGAGATACAAAGTATAATATTTCATTCTTATAATTGATAATTGGTGATACATGTGGACATAACCATTCATAATGCGGATCATTCGAGTATTTTATAGTTTTGGTCGATGCTTCGGCACGTATTGTCCATAAAAATGTTGATTTGCAAAACTTCTAGCACATTTAGTATGATTGAGGGCTCACCACCCTTATAGAGCACCCAAACTCATAATGCTAGAGAGTTTACATCAAAATTTTTCGATTTATATTGCATTTTAATCAAGATCGATGTAATGCATCTTGTACCCTAATGTGCATATACAATAAGGTCTCAAAGAAGAAACCATCGAAAAGAATATAGATGTTGACTAAGATAATATTTATGCGCACTCATATATTTGTCTCTGCACAGGGTTATGCAATATTGCACGCAATTCTTACTTATTCGTTTATGAACCCTTGCTAACTAGATATTTTGCGTACTAGTTGGTAACTGGATATAAGCCTGATAATTCATATCTACGCATATTTGATTAAGAAGTATATGTGCCTATTGCGCCCCCACAACGCATTCATATGGGTTTCTAAAGACGATTAAGTATTTATGTTGGATATGAATCTCTAACAATCCTCCGCTATTTAAAACCTTTGACAAATGATCTCTTTATCGCTAAATTAGCGAATTTGTCACTCTAACGAGACAATCTTCCCGTCGTTAGGGGGAGATAAAAAAAAGTATATTCTAATGGAACGACAGGAATAGTTTCATACTATGTCTCATTATGATCCCCGCATTTCACAATGTACCGTGAAAGTAAAGTGAACAATTGATCTTCAAAGTTTAGAAGATTCAATTTCGAAAGTGACGAGATCATATATATACAAGTTACAAATGTGTCTGCGAGGTTAAAAGTCCCCATAAAAGGTACAATGTCGCAAATTAAGACATTGCAACCATACTTAGTGGAGGTGTGGTTGAGGTCGTGACTCCCAAAAGGAAAGGGGGAGGTCACCTGGTTCTATCAATACTCACCCAAGGAATAAGAGGGCACGTATGGCACAAATTCAATTAATCATCAATGAAGATAATGAGTCTCATGAGATTATCTCTGGTTATACTTATGTCCATGAATCATTACGAAGGACGCTCCGATGTTTAATATGATCCCAGAGAATAAAGAAATCTCAATGTAAAATGTTAGTTTATATGAGTTGATGGAAAGATCTTCTACACACATTGATGATATATACATTGTTGTTGAAGGAATCATAGAGCACAATAGTATCGAACTACACTCTATTGAAATATCAATATAGAGCAAATTGACCTAATTCTAAAGAATCAATCCAGGTAGAACTAAGTTTACTGACAACAAGGCAGTTATTTGGTTTGGTAGTGCTAACCTCACCGAGTGTAAAGCCTGTAGGACATAATCAAAGTTTTGTCAGAAAGCGAAATGAGAAAAATAAAGCCATGAGATGCAAATCTATACTTGAAGCACAAAGTTTCTCAAAACGCCTTGGAATTGACTATGAGGATATGTACTCTCCCATAATAGATGTTATAGTTCCAAAGAACCGAGAATACAGCTTATAGTTGTGGTTACATCATATCTCTATGGGGATCATGATTTAGAGATATATACGAAAGCGCTTGCTGGCCTTTCATTGCCAATGCAAGTGACTCTAAGCCACGAAGTGCATTTGTAATTAAATTAAAATACTCACTTTATGGATCGAAACAATCCAGATGGATGTGGTATAACCATTAAGTGCCTACTTGATTGGGAAAATAATAATCTATGCCCTTGCATATTTATAAATAAAATAAGTTTCAAATTTACGATGAAAGGAATATAATGTATATGTCGATGAAAGGAATATAATATACACTCTTAATGAAATAAGAGATATCGTTAGTTATTTGAAATTTTAATATGAGATAATGCGTCATGGGAAAACTTTGTCATGTTAAGGCTTCAAACTAAAACCGAATTTGTGGAATACTAAATTCTACAGTTTGCATATATCCAAAAGATGATCAGGTAATTAAATATGAATAAGTGCAATATGATAGCACTCCTATGATTGGTCAAAGTGAAGATATATCAATTTCATCAATGGAATGACGAAGAACCGGTGGGAGTTGAAATTCTCTACCTACGTACAATATGCGCATTATTGTAGCATTATTAATACACTTGACCAAATATTACTTTCTCAAAATTGTTATCTTGACTTAACTCAAGAAAGTGCAATGTCACTGGAATGGAATCAAAATATAATTTGATACCTAAAAGAAACCATTGACAAGAGTTTATTTTTCCCATTCATAAATATAATTGGGACTGCATATGGTCTTGTAATCCCTATATAAAATGTTGAGTTTACTTCCTACTATGAAACACAAAATAATATCGTTGATGTTGGTTACTCGTTCGAACCATGTAAAGAGATCATTATCATACATGTAGTAGTTCGTGAGTATCTACGATAAATGTTATGATCATTCATATATTTGATAATAGTGGCTTGAACTCTATCACTGAAGAAAATATGATAATACGAGTAATATCACCACAACTCTTCTACAACTAACAACTATTTAATTTCTCAAAAATCAAGTAAATTAAGGAAATGAAGACTTTCAAAGTTCTCTTGATAGATGTACATATCAGAGAGAGGTGTACACTTTAGGGGGAGTCTCAATATAGGTGTGTTTTACTCTTTTTCCTTAGAACAAAATTTTTTTTTTCCCATTGGGTTTTGTTACTTGGAAAGGTTTTAACGAGGCAACAATAAAACACCATTTCACCCTTTGACTTGGCACAATGAGGAGTGTTTAAGGAAAAAACACAATTAGTGTGCCTTCGTCAACAAGTAACTGATGAGGGACAGTTTAGTTATTTATTATCTTTATGTATTATGGAAACATGTAATTGATACCCTATAAAAGTTCTAACAACTTAATCAAGTTTCCAACATTTTTTAATTTTAGAAGTCAATTCGGATTCTTAGAGAAAGTTTAGTATTTATAAAAAAAAATCATGTATTTTTAATTTTAAATTTACTTTGTTAATATTTGAATAATTTACTGATTTTAAAAACTCTTGATTTTTTTTATATATTTAAAATAATGTATTTAGATTTTTTTTAAAATATCAAAATTTAGAAAATATATTTCCAGAACTTTTATTCTGTACACACACACACACACACACACACACACACACACACACATATATATATATATATATATATATATATATATATATATATATATATATTTCATATTTAAAACAAATTCATATTTGTAAAATGCTTTTCCATATTTGTTTAATATTATTATTAAATATAATTTTTTACATTTTAAATATAATTTTACATTGTTAAAGCAAATTTCATTTTATCTTTATAAGCTCTTTATTATTTTTTGTCAAGCCAACATTGGTCAATCTCAAAAAAAGTCAAAATCTATCTAACTTAACAATTGTAGCCGGATATTAAGAATTACGGTGAAAAAATAATTCGTCGACCAATGGGGTTAAATTGTGTAGATTTAAAAAGTTTTTGAAGGGAAAATATCATCATACATAGTTATTGATACTATCATACTAAGAAAAGAAGAAAGAGAAGATGACAGAGAGAAAAAATGGTAAAATGAAAAATAGCTCTAAATATGGTTGGGGTGGTAGTATGATAGTATCAATAACTATGTATGATGATATTTTCCCTTCAAAAACTTACTCATTTGGCACTTTCTTTTTTTCTTCTTTTCTTTTTATTGAGACTTAACATAACATTTAAAATATTAAAATATCCATAACTTACTCATTTGGTTTTCGCTTTACATGAAAAATATACTAAATTAATTATTTTATCATGATCAACAATTTAAGATCAATATTGCATACCAAAAAAAAAAAAAAAAAGTGTATTTATCATTTAAAATATTCAAGTATCCATAACTTACTCATTTCTTTTTCATTTACATGAAAAATATATCAAGTTAATTATTTTTTTCATTATCTATAATTTAAGATCAATATTACATGCCAAAAATAAAATTAAAAAAGAGTACTTTTGTCTTCATAAAAAACCTTTTATTTATTTCATTTTTGATATTTATATTTATCTTAAATTGTAGATTATGAAAAAAGTAATCAATTTGATATTATTTTCACGTAAAATGAAAAAGAAACTAGTAAATTATGAATATTTGAATATTTTTTAATATTATACAAAGTTTTGAATAAAAGTAAAAGTATTGAAATTAAAGGAAAGAAGGAGTGAAATAGGAGGTGAGGAGAGATAAAATGGGAGAAAAATAATAATTTTTGTCAATAGATTGCTGAATTCGATTATTTCACAGACTGTGAAATCACCACCATTTTCTTGTGCCTCATCTTCCTCTCTCTTATTTCATGTTTCTTTCTTTCTTTATTTCTTCTTTTATTTTTAATTACATAAAATTTAGAATATTTAAATGTTCATAAATTACTCGTTTGCTTTTCACTTTACATGACGAAAAAATCAAATTAACTTTTTTTCAATATCTACAATTTAATTCAATATCTCATATTTAAAAATAAAATTAAAAAAGTATTTTTAGTTGAATTTCTTCTTCATATCAAATATATAAATGTTTTTAATATATATATGTATATATATATATATATATATATAATATATATATATTCCAGAGAGAGAGAGAGAGAGAGAGCGTGGTTCGAGTGATAACCATGTCCTAACGTGAGAACTAGGAACTCATCCTAAACCATTGAAATTGATTAGATGGACGACTCATATTTTTACCTCTTTTTGTTGACTTGCATACCCAATACACGTCATTTTCAATCCGAATAAATTTTTCGTCCCAAAGATTATTCTCATATATCACATAATCTTTGACTGCAATCTTTCTTATTCTTCTCTCTCTCTGTCTCTCTCACTTGCGATCAATTTCTGCACCCATAGATCCCCAAATCAGCCATATTCTATTATTGATCTTAACACTACTACAGAATAGCTAAACGACGTCGGTTTTTTCCCCCTTTTAACGTCGGTTTCTCAACCGACGTAATAGCCACCGACGTTAAATCTTAAGTCGGTTTTGAAAAACCGACGTGATAAGTTGTTACATTTTACGTCAATTATTTGTAAAAACCGACGTGGAATGTGTGGCTTTGCACGTCGGTTTTCAGAAATAACCGACGTGAAATATTTTACTTTTCACGTCGGTTTTTACAAATAACCGATGTGGTTACATGAGGTTTTTTTTTTTAAAAGCTGCCCTATTTTTAACCATCCCACCGAATAAATTAATTATGAAATTTTCATTTATTATTTAGGAATTAATATATAAAAAATTCAAAAGAATCTAGCTAAAGTTTCACAAAATAGAAAGAAAAAGAATAGAACCATAACTATAATACAAACCAAATAGCTTCACATCGAAAGCATATCATTAAATGAAAGGTCTTACAGAATCCATAATATCCGAACTCTCGAATTTTGTCAAACTGTCTAACATGCATTTATTTTCATAGTACCCGCATTGCCCTCAAATTTGAAATCACTACAATTCTCAGTAAGTTCGACCCAATATTAGCTCCTACTTTCATAAGTAGAAATATAGAGAGATCCACAAACATCAACAAAAATATACAAATTATCACAAAAAATACATTGAAAATATAGCATTGTTCTTAACTGGCACCAAGGTTGAACAACACTATGCTTCAGCAAAGCTCAAAACAACATCTCCTCATCTCAAAGCATTCAAGACTGCAAAAATGCAAAAAAACAATTCAGTTCAAGTAAAAAAATAGGGGAAAAAGAAGACTCGGTTACATAAAGCATTTTGCAACCCAAACCTTGTTAGCGATGTTGTTTGAAAGCCAGTCCAGCCCCTCACTAGAAGTCGCACATGTGCTTTGAATGTACCTGCATTTATGGATGATGATGCCATGGTTACATGAAGATGCCCAACTTAGTAAGAACAAAAGTTAAACGGGACACAAATGGAAACAAAAATATACCAATGGCGTTGGCGGAGAGAATGAAAAGGCCCAACTTGTCAGTTATTTCAGCAGCATTCATCGCGTTTGGCAGATCTTGCTTGTTGGCAAACACTAGGAGAACAGTACCAATAATAAATTAAAATGAAATGTAAACAAAAAAATCCAACACAAACGTGACTGGACCGCGCATCAGATTAGAAAATTAAAATCAAAATAAGAAAAACAATTGTAGAATCAAGACAAAAAAAACCTTTCAATCTGAAGTTTAATAGTCTTTCCATCTTGCTCCACAGTTCGAATTTTCTGTTAAAAAAAATAAATATTGGTCACTCGAACAAATTGAACTCGAAAGACATGCAAAAGCTTCACCTGATGAGTGACAATATTCGTGGATATCTGTTTAAAAACCAAGCATTCCGCTGAAGCAGCTGACGTGTGGCCCCACCGACCTCTGCATACGAATTACCAAAAACGTTAAAGTGCCAATGGGGAAATTTTTAAACGCACAACATAGTGTACTC
>BMAC01000260.1:606859-623419 GCA_014905375.1 Phtheirospermum japonicum | reverse complement strand
AAGGCTAAGAACTGACGGCGGGGCTGAGAACGGGATGGACGGAGGTTGGAAGCAAGCTGTGCAAGCGGACTTACGGGGAGAGAGAAAAATAAGAAGCATGTGGGGGACAGTTTGTCTCTAGAACATAATAGCCCGATTTTATTATTTACTTTATTTATTGTATTTAATATTTTTTTAATACAATTTACCACGTCGGTTTTAAAAAAACCGACGAGCGAACTTATATATCACGTCGGTTTTAAAATACCCGACGAAAACGTATCGCATATCACGTCGGTTTATTCAGAAACCGACGTGAAATACATTCCACGTCGGTTTTTCTAAAACTGACGTGAATAAGCCGACGTGAAAAGCCAATTTTGTAGTAGTGTAAGATCAATTTCTCCATCCCATAAATCCCCAAATCACTTAACAAAATCGCAACACCAATTTAGTCTTAGCCCAAAAAATATCCACGCAATTGTCAAAAATCACACCACGCTCGAACCCGAAATCCCCAGTTATCTACCAGTTTCAGTAAGAAGTTACCTAGTTACCATGGTCAGTTGATGGTGTGTCGATTGTGCACATGTGCGATGGAGAGAGAGAGAGAGAGTGAGAGATACACAAGTGCAGAAACTGCATTCTAGAACAGACAAAAAAGTCAGTCTAGAAGGGTATTTTCAAAACTGTTCTGGATAGCACTTTCTAGAACGATATTTTAAAATACCGTTATGGAATGATGACTTTCCAGAACGGGTTTACAATACCGTTCTAGAAAGTATACTTTCAAGAACGGTAATTTCAAAACCTTTCTGGAATGGGCGTCAATCCAGAACAATATTAAAATACCGTTCTAGAAAGTATACTTTTCAGAACGGTATTGGAAATACCTTTCTGGATTGATGAACATTCCAGAACGGTTTTACAATAATCGTTCTGGAAAGTCTATCTAAAAAAACAAAATTACAATCCAGAACGGTATTGGAATTACCGTTCAATGTTCGTCAATCAAGAACGGTATTTAAAAACCGTTCTTGAATGTCTTTCTAAAAAGAAATTCCAGAACCATATTTTTAATAATACCGATTTGGAAATTATTTACCAATTTGAAATATTTTTACAATTTTGGGCGGGTAAATAAAATATTTTCATAGTCTTAATTTTGGGCGGGTAAATGAAATATTTTCACAGGTTACATTTTCTGAAGACATTGTCCACTCTGAGACAAATGAGGAAATATATGGAGTTTTATCACTTGTGTTTTGGACATTAACTTTGCTCCCCCTTTTGAAATATGTGTTCATTATGCTGAGAGCTGATGATAATGATGAAGGAGGCACATTTGCGTTGTACTCACTTTTATGCAGACATACCAAAGTCAAATTTTTTGCCTAGTCACCAGTTGGCGGATGAGGATTTGTCCAATTACAAGAGGGATGTTAATAGCTCTGAGCCATCAACTTTTGGGGCAAGATTAAAATCTGTTTTGGAAAAATATAAAGTTTTACAGAGATTTTTGCTTGTTTTGGCTTTGCTTGGTGCTTGTATGGTGATTGGGGATGGTATATTAACTCCGGCGATTTCGGGTATATTATATATGCCTCTGTTGTTTACTGAAAATTTAAGTATTTTTGTTGATTTTGTTTGGTTGATTTTCTTTTTAATTATTATTATTTTTATTATTTTTTCGCTGTTTTTTCTGCGGTTTCTGGAGTGGAACTTGCTGCAGCGAAAGAACATCACAAATGTAAGATTCTTAGTTTCCGTTTCTTAATTAATTTATTTTCGTATTTTATGATTTTCGTTTAGTAAGTCAAAGTTGATGATGTTTTAGATTGAATAAGTTATTAGAAAGACCGGTAAATAAATAAAGATTGTGTCAGAATAGTGTTTCTTTTACAAGTTGAATTATTGAAGTTGTTAAAAGCTAAAGGAGCGATCACTTGGTTCTTGTTTCTGAAAATGAATTTTATTTATTGTATATTATTTCCTTTTTAAAATGTGTATGAATGTGGTTCTCGTGATTGAGATTGATGGAATTAATGCGCGAATAGTTTATAGTCTTTATTTTTTGATAATACAAATATTTTGCATGGCTTAAATACTAAGCTCTTTCTAAATAGTTAAGCCTAGGGGTGTAAATGAGCCAAACAGTTCGTGAGCTATTCGCTATCCGACTCGATAAAAGTTCGCTCGAACTCGTTTAAAAAAGCTCGTTTAATAAACGAGCAAACTCTAGATTCATGGTATTCGGCTCGTTAGCTCGTGAGCGGGTTCGTTTGTGAGTTTTAGAGTGTGTTCGTATTAAACTCGTATAAATTAAACTAATAATTTGGTTTTAATTATAATTTTTATACTTGTTCATATGAAAAATATAGAAATATATATAAAAACTTATTTGTTTACGTATCTTAGTAGGAGTATTATATACTTTAAAAAATATTTTATTTTATTTTTATAATAAAGTATAGAATAATTTAATTAATAATTAATATCTTTTGGGCTCGTTTAGGCTCGATTAAACTCGAAAAAGCTCGCGAGCCATCGATATGTTCGTTAAAAAAAGCTCGAACTCGAGCTCGATAATAAACGAGCAAGCTTAAATTCTCTAAACTCGACTCGTCTCGACTCGTTTACAGGTAAACCTCGGCCATTTTCTAATTACATTTTAATTAAGTTTATTTGATTTATTTATTATCGCAGATATAGAAGTACCAATAGCTTGTATCATACTGATCGCCTTGTTTGCCCTTCAACAGTACGGGACCCACCGGGTCGGGTTCTTATTTGCCCCCGTCGTCATAACATGGCTTTTGTGCATCTCTGCAATTGGTCTGTACAATATTTTCTACTGGAACCCACATGTGTATAAAGCTCTATCACCGTATTACATTTACAAATATCTTAAGAAAACCGAACGGCAAGGTTGGATGTCCTTGGGAGGAACTTTGCTCTGCATAACAGGTGAGTAAAAAAATTGTTTTATTTATCTTATTTATTTATTTATTAATGATGAGGATGATCAAAAATGTGAATTTGAAATCATAATTTCTAGGTTCCGAAGCAATATTTTCTGATCTTGGGCACTTTTCCCAGAAGTCATAAAGGTTTGGACCCTTTTTTCTTATTTATTTGTTTATTTATCTTGTAAAACGATGATTTAATCTATATATATTGATTTGTATTCATGTATTTATAGATATCCTTCACGTCTTTTGTTTACAATGTAAGTATTATTCCTCAAAAGTTTTCATCTCAGGCTACAAGACATGCTCGACGAGTTTATGTTGGTGGACTTCCCCCCTCTGCTAATGAACAGGTAATGTGTTCCCTTTCTTTATATAAATAAAATATAATAATGGCCGTATGTACTAGGACTTCACAGTACGATGGCTAAGTTCGCACATCATGGTCGTATGTACGACCAGCTTTCAACTTGATGTGTCTATTTGAGATAAAATCCGGGTCTGGAGAACTTGTTAACGAACTTATGGATATTGATGACGATGTAGTACATCATTATTTTCGTATATTGATATCGGCTAATTTTTTGCATCTGTGGACATATTATTTAATGCTTTGAATTTTTAAAAATTAAAATTATGAGTTATAATTGTAGTAAAAAAATTTAAGTCATGCCTGATTGCTTCTAATTCGGACTGCCGCTTTCAGGCCTTTTGGAGTGGACTGAAGCAGCGAGCTTCAGAAGTTGATTCGGGCCACTACAGAAATGGACTGAGGTCAGACTCACAACAAATTTGGTCCGAGGAATGAGGTCCGGTTTGTAGTTTGTGAACAGATAAAATATTGGGTTAAGTGTAGTTCGCCAGAGTTTGTCAATGTCAATTGCATTCCAAATCGACAACACGCTGCCATCTTGCGGTGACATATACAACTGTCTGAATTTCGTCGCTAGTAATAGTGGGAGCACGGTGATCGACCCTTCGATTTCAAGCATGGTTTTTGACGATTTTCGTAATTTAAAGAATGCCGATTTTTAGAATCTGGTGGGTAATTTCTGCTCGAACCAAGACGTGCAGTCTCATATTACGTCGGCTAGTTTAGCTGATTCCCAGAATTTCTCGTTGCAAGAATATGCAGACAACTCGGGTGGGGCCTCTTCCAGCAATGTGGATTGTGAGGAGAATAATGCGATTTTGCAACATGGCTCGTGGCAGCAAGTGACTCCGAGGTTCCGGACTTATACTAAGGTAATGATTTTTACCGAATTTAATTACAAAAATAACCTTGAGTTTAATATAATTACAATAAAAACAGCCAACTTTCAAAATTACAAAAATCTATGGGGTGTGTTTTGTAAGTTTGAAATTATAAAAGATAATTATTTTTTTTGTATTTAGGTGAAACTTCAAGGGTCATTTTTGTAATTGTACTTTTACATCTACAATATTATTCACTCTTATGTTATTAATTCTTGATATTTCTGATCTGATGGAATATTTTTTGACAGATTCAAAAGACTGGATCGGTCGGCAAGTCGATCGACGTCTCGGGCTTCAGAAATTATGCCGAATTACGTTCTGAAATCGAGCGTATGTTTGGCCTCGAGGGCCTTCTCAACGACTTGAGCTCCAGATGGAAGCTCGTCTACGTGGATTCGAGAATGATATTTTTCTTGTTGGGGATGATCCCTGGGAGTAAGTTATTTAATCAAGTTATGTGTGTGTATATAATTACATTAGGTTATATATATTAGGTTAATTACCAAAATACCCTCTCATATGTGTAGTCTAATTACAAAAAATATTATGTTTTAAAATTATCAATATCCTTCCATTGACATTTAAAAAAAAAATTATAAATTCACCTACTCAAAGGGTACATTTGTCTTTTTTAGGGAATTTGTTGGGTGTCTAAAATGCATTAGAATTTTATCACCATCGGAAGTTCTGCAGATGAGCGACGAGGTGATGCGGCTTTTGAACTCAGTCGGGGTGCAAGGTGTTAATGGCTTAACCTCAGAAGTTGGTTGTGTGTAGAAATGGGGTGTAAGCGATTATTTCAAAGGAATCATTTATTCTTGGACCAGAGGATGATGAGAATGGTATTATCTGCTTATTTCAAGGTGTTTAGCAAATTCTTGGCATTGTTATGCTAGAGATTTGTGTTTTTTTTTTCATGTGGGTTTTGTAAAGTTACGATTGTTGTAATGTAATATGTAGAAACACTTGACAATGACTTATTTCTAAGCAGTTTTTCTGAATGTCTTGTAATTTATTTGATTGATAATAATGAATGAGAAATTATGGCCAATTTGGTGTATTTGTTGGTCAATTTGTATTTGCATAATTGAATTTCAATTTTTTTATTTTATTCTTTTTACTATTTTCCGTAACGGTTTTATTAAACACCGTTCTGGAAAGTAGTACTTTGCAGAACGGTACTTTGCAGAACGGTATTTGAAAGTACCGTTCTGCAAAGTAGTACTTTCCAGAACGGTTCTTTTAAATACCGTTCTTGAAAGTCTAGCTTTCCAGAACGTTATTTTCAAATACCGTTTTGGAAAGTTACTTTCCAGAATGGTATTTGAAAAAACTGTTCTGAAAAGTGGCGGATCACTATGGGATAGTACCATTTTAGAACAGAAAAATTATTTTCTAGAACGTCTTTTTTTTTTTACCCTTTTAGAAAGTCTGTCAATCCAGAAGGGTAAAAAAAGGCGTTTAGGAAAGTACAGACTTTTTAGAACTATGACACTACAGAAGGCATATAAAGGCATTTTGGATAGATAGAATTACTTTTTTGGATTGGCAGTTTCTGCACCAGTGATATGTATATTTATTTTGAGTTGTAGCATGATTATATTAAGTTTTAGCATATGATTTTTGTTTATTGAAGTTTTTGGGGAAACTATACATCCGTCTTCGGAAGCGCTTCATGTGGATTGAGTATGTTTTTTTTTTTAGACGTTTGTGATGTTGATGGCATTACAAATAATTAATATTAACACTACATAATCCATATATTATCCATAAACTAATTCGAGTTTTATTTTAAAGTCAACTGGGATTGATGTTTTCATTCGATGTTTGAGCCACCAGTAACATTATAGATGGCCTATATTCTATATTTAGCATCATATAATTTTTAAAGTAGTTTTGTGCATGTATTGATTATCTTTTTCTTCACTCCTATTTTACTATTCATATGTTGAAATATGTTTTATGCATGATATTTTTAGGTTTATCACGTTGTCAAAAATAAGTGAGGGGTATGTTGATGTTTATCCAGTTTGCTAGAGGATTTATTATTTCTCTCCTGTTATTGGTATTGTTGAATAGTTTAGCAGTTAGTAGTGTGTCATGCATGTTAAAGCAATGTGGCTTTCTTTATTTAGATTTATGTTATTCATATGTAAGTTCTTCCTAATTATACTTGGCAGTATGTCATGCATTTAATAGCATTTTGTTGTCTAATTATACTTTGCAATGTGTGATTCATAAAGAATCATTCTTGTTTAGTTGTTAATTACTATTTTTATTCTTATCATTATAATAACCTTTTTTATGACACTTTCTTATTCACAGTCTTTGCGATGCCACCAATTATGATTAAAACCGTGAAAAATGGGTTGATTGAAATCCCCAAAAGGAAAATACAGTTGAACTCAATAACAAGCCGTTGAGGATGTGTAATGCATGAGAAATAGAAAACTAACCATGCTATTAAAATTTTTGGAAGGGTTCTTAATGGAGATGGGGGAGGAACAAAATTGTGAGTGAATTGCTTTCATATGGTATAATGCAGTGCTATTTGGTATAATTTACCAATGCCATTTAATACAATTGAGCAATATTTTTCATGATCAATTTATTATACAACAGCGATAATATTTAATGTAATTTAATAAATTGAGTTTTTTTAGATATGTATTGGACAATACCTATTGTATTTAGTATTTTTATTAATGTCATTTAATATTATTGAGCAATTCTTTTTTGTAATGTATTGATTAATCAGCGATGAAATTTAGTGTTGTTAAATATAACATTTTAACCTATATCAATAAATCTATCTATCTATCTATCTAAAGAGGGAGTTTGATAGGAGAGAGATAAAATTCGAAAAAATGTGAATAACGTTGTGAAAAATCTTAGTTTTCTCGCCTATGAAAAGTTACATTTTTTATAATTATTTTTTCTTTTTTACGCTTTGCTTTTAATTGTTTTCTCTCCATCTTTTAGTTAATTTATTACTTTAATTGTGGCTATATATGTGGTAACGTAATTTTTTTTCCATTAATTTATTACTTCAATTATTGATGTATAGGTTTGGTAACATTGCCCATGATAAAATATTGCCGTTTTGTAATAATATTGTTAATTTGGTAGATAAAATTCAATACAAATCAATTCCGTTATTTTCGATTTGGTATATATTCCATATATTGAGATTTGGTAACAATAGTCAAAATTCAATTTGGTATCTATTATATAAATAAAAAAATTAATATACTGCAACAATTAATATATAAAATAAAAATCAAATTTGACCAAGTATTTTACCCTATTATTTCCGTGTCTAACCCATGATAAAAACTTATTTAAAAAAAAAACAAATTAGTTTGTAATCATTATAATACAAAAACTCATCATCATCATCATCATCATCATCATCATCATCATCATCATTATTATTATTATTATTATTATTATTATTTCATATTGTAAATCTATACTCCAATAATTAATACATGTTTTAATGTAATGAGTGCAATGAGATTTGACTTTTGTAATAATAGTCTCAATTTGGTAGTCAAAATTCAATTCAAATCAATTCCTAGATTTTCAACATAATAACATTCTTCATTTGATAGAATAATATATGCTTCTACTATAAATCTCAAAATATGAGAAAACAAACTTTACACCATAGATCCTCCCTTATTAAAAGTATGACATATGAATTGTATTCATGTTTGTTCGTTTGTATTCATATTTTTCATACAAGTTGATTAGTCGAGTGTTTTTAATCTTTTTTCTTCTTATGTGAGACTAACTACTCTAGCAAATAATAACTTTATTGTGTATCATTTTTATGTTAGATTTAAAATAATCGTAGCGAAAACCATCGCTATAAACGAGTAACCATCATATTGAATTATTAAGGATCACAAGTTAGTTAACGGAAGCGTACCTGAATCCATAAGTGATTGGATTTGGGGTTTGATCTTCTAGGGTAATACGTATTCAATCCTATTAGAGAATCCTTAAACTTTCTCTATATATCTCTTCTGGCGATGGGATGCAAATAGATTGATAATATGATTATCTTGATGATACGTATGACCTAGGGACCATAACCCTTATATACTTGAGTTATTAGGGTTTACCTATTTTAGCCCATCATCAAAATAGATAGCCCACTGAGTATCTACACATTAAAGGCCCACACCCTACTAAAATACATTAAGCCCAATACCTTAAACTTTATTTGATCACTTTTAATTAGGCTTCCTTATTTGACAGTCCACACAATATATAATTATTTCACATATAAGCCCAATGTTGGATTAAGGATCCAACAATCTCCCACTTGGGCTATATGTGTAACCTTATAATTATACATTGTAAGAATATAACCGTACGAGCTTAGCTTTGCTGTCATAACCAAAATGTATTTATATTCAATCCGGTCCATCAGCCATATCAACATAGGATCAAAGCGGCCTTCATTACATTTATCATAACTCGACCCATCAATGGTCACATATGTCAATACAATTGAATGACATGGATCATGATGTGGATGTGTAGCATGGAAATTTCATGTATTGTGATCGTAACATGCTTATTTCCAACTGGTCCACCTTAAAACCTTAGTGAGATCAACCATATACTAAAATCAAAGTGTGAATCAACCAAATAACTTTAATTTCTGCAGAAAACAAACTTAAAATATCCTTAAACTGAAGTAACTGAAAAATATGTCTATAAAAGAGAACATTATAACACAAAACTCCCACTGAAACTAAATATCCTCAATAGATTTGACACCCATACTAGCAGTATGCTCATGAAACCTTTTGGGTGGCAATCTCTTTGTAAGCGGATCCGCAATCATGGAGTTTGTACCGATATGTTCAATAGACAACTGTTCACTTTGAATTCTTTCTTTAACAACTAGAAACTTGATGTCTATATGCCTAGACTTCGTCGAGCTTCTATTGTTATTGGAATACAAGACTGCCGATTTATTGTCACAAAATAACTTAAGTGGCTTTTCAATACCATCTACTATATGCAGCCCCGTGACAAAGTTTCGCAGCCATACTCCCTGGTTAGATGCCTCATAACATGCTATAAATTTTGCTGCCATAGTAGAGAAGGCTATAATATAATAGACTGTTTAGCACTCCTCCCGCCAGCAAGAATACATAGCCCGACTTAGATTTTATACTATCTTGGCATCCAGCATTATCGGAGTCAGTATATCTTGCGATCTCAATCCGATCTGACCTCCGATATGTGAGCATGTAACCTTTTGTTTTTAGCAAGTACCTCAAGACCCGTTTGGCTGCCTTCCAATAGTCTAATCCTAACTTGCTCAAATATTTACCCAGCATCCCAACTATGAACGCAATATCCGGACGCGTACATACTTGAGCATACATTAGACTCCCTATTGCCGAAGCGTAAGGAATCTTCTGCATTTCTTTTTCCTCTAACTTATTCTTAGGGCACTATTTGAGACTAAATTTGTCTCCCTTAGCTACAGGGTTATCTCCTGGTTTACAGTCCTGCATGCCATACCTTTTAAGAACCTTTTCAATATAACTCTTTTGTGATAATCCCAAAGTACCCCGAGAACGATCTCGGTGTATTTCTATACCTAACACAAAAGAGGCGTCACCAAGATCTTTCATCTCAAAATTCTCACTTAGAAGTCTCTTGGTGTCGTGCAATAAGCCTATATCATTGCTGGCAAGCAAAATGTCATCGACATACAAAACCAGAAATATGTATTTGCTCCCACAAAACTTATGGTATACACAATCATCGACCAAATTCATCTCAAAACCAAACGAGATGATCACTTGATGAAACTTGAAATACCATTGTCTAGATGCCTGCTTGAGCCCATAGATGGATTTCTTAAGTTTGCAAACCATATTCTTTGAATCTCACGAAACAAAGTTTTCAGGTTGCACCATATAAATCGTCTCATCAATGTCTCCATTAAGAAACTCTGTCTTTACATCCATCTGATGCAACTCAAGATCAAAATGTACCACTAATGTCATTATAATCCTGAAAGAGTCTTTCGAAGAAACTGGAGAGAAAGTCTCTTTATAATCGATGCCTTCTTTCTGTGTAAATCCCTTTGCAATAAGACGTGCTTTATATCTATCCACATTGCCTCTTGAATCCCTCTTGGTCTTAAATATCCATTTGCAACCAATGGGTTTCGCACCTTCTGGCAATGAGACGAGTTCCCATACGTCATTGTTACTCATGGACTTAATCTCCTCATTCACGGCATCTATCCAAGTTTGAGAATTTGAGATTTCATTGGCTTGGTGGAAGTTGATAGGATCATCTTCCATTACTCCAATGTCAGTCCCATTTTCTTGGAGAAATGCAATGTAATCATCTGAAATTGCACTTCTTCTTTCTCTAGTGGATCTCCTTAATGGCATAGGTTCTTGAGGTTGTAGAGTTTGTTGATTCGGAATTTGTGGAACGGGAGGTTTTCCGATGTTGTCTTGATTTGTGTCTTGAACGGAGTCAGGAATAAAATCCTGATCAATGCCAACAACACTCGTGGGAATATCTACGTATTCCTCTTCAAAGACAAAATCGTTAACTTTATCTCCCCCCGCAAACTCAACATCCTCAAAGAATCGGGCATTTCCCGTATCAAAAATTGTTTTAGTTGTGGGATCATAAAACTTGTACCCTATGGATCTTTCAGAATATCCAACAAAATAACAGCTAACTGTCCTTGTGTCCAGTTTCTTTTCATTAGGCCTATAAGGCCTAGCCTCAGCTGGATACCTCCAAATATGTAAGTGCTTTAGTTGGAACTCTTGTTAAGGATTATATGCTGCAGTCTTTAGTGCTTCATTAGACACAAGTCTTTCAATTCTCCGTTTGGAGATATGACACAATCTCTTGTGCCATAACGTAGCTGAATTCTCATTGGTTAATTTCCTTTTCACACCTCGTGTTTATAGATGCAGAGATTCATTAAATGAAGTAATAATATCTACTGAATAAAGATTATCGTAACTTGATAAGGAACCCAAAAAAAACCCCAACTAATTTTGAATCATGAGACATGCTAAATTTCCCACTTCCAAAAGAACAAGAATAACCAAATTTGTCCAAAATAGAAATAGAAATCAAATTTTGTCTAAATGACGGAACAATAAATGTCTCATCAAGATCCAAATAATATCCAGTCTTTAATAATAATCTAAATTTTCCTATTGCTTCAACTTCAACTGTCTTGCCATCGCCCACATAGATGTATCTTTCACCATCATTTGGCTTTCGACAATGGAGGTAACCCTGCATAGACACACTGATGTGCGTTGTAGCACCAATATCTATCCACCATGTGTGTCTAGGAACCGAAGTTAAGTTAACCTTAGAACAAACCAAATTAAGTAGCATAGCAGCTTCATTATCCTTCTTTCGCTTTAATCCCTTGCCCTTAAATTTGGAAGTTGAGGCAAAATTAGCACTTTCAGTCTTATCTTGTTTCAACCTTTCCTCTTCTTGGACACAGTGTGAGATGAGCTCATTCAGAGATAAAGTCTCTTTCTGACAATTATAGCTCACCTTAAACTGACTGAAATATCCCGAAAGAGATATTAAAACCAAATGCACTAGCAAGTTCTCAGAAAGTTCAAGCTTAAGTGCTCTCAGTTTTGAAACAATATGAGACATTTCAATAATGTATTCCCTAATATTGCATTTACTTCCATACCTCATTGAGATCAGGTTTATTAATAGCATACCAATTTCATCCTTTTCGTTCTTGACGAACCTTTTCTCAATATCAGCAAGGAATTCTTTAGCTGTATTGATTTTCTCAGACACAGTGCCCCTAAAAGTTTCTGGAATGGCTTTCTTCATGATCATCATACACATGCGATTTGATTTCTCCCACCTTTCCATATCCCTCTTTTCATCCGTAGTACTTTTATCCGTAAGAGGTGATGGGGAATCAGGATCCATGACTCCGAGAACTATTAAAAGATTCTCTTGCCATGACTTGAAGTTTGTGCCATTTAGCATAGGGATAGAGTTGATGCTCGCAGTAATATTAGCAGGAGTAGACATAGCTGAATCAAATAAAATAAACCTATCATGCTCATATAAACTTAGAATCCAAATAATAAATTCAAATAAAAGGTAAATCCCATCTCAAGATATCGACACTCCATCAAAGTCTCATCTTTTGACAAGAAATTGACTTGTAATTGACATCTTGGCGCAGTAATCAAACACTGATAATAAGAACATATCAAACAATGAGTCTTCCATTTGGCCGAGTCATTGCTCATATGCAAAACCAAATAATCATCACACGTTTACTACCGCAATTGCACATATAATTATGATGAACACGGATCTTCCTTTTGGCCGATGAATATTCACATAGATTACATGCACACAACCTTTTATATCTTGAAATAAATTAATCTCCACAAGGGATGTCACTTTTGTGACATTGTTGGTTCAATTAATATATCTCAAAATATATAAAACCATACCAATATTTGAATTTAAAATTTAAACTCCAAGACCAAATTAATTTTAGGATTTTATTTGAGATCAATTTATTAAATAAACCTTAATTGAACCTCAAAATTGAATTCTTAAATCCCAAAATTTACTAATCATGCAAATGGGCCCAAAATTAAAAGATTTTAGTGAAAATGCAATTTTTTCAAAATTTTCTGCATAGCCAAACAGCCCCTTAACAATTTTCTGAATTTTTAGGGTTTTTTTTTTTTTTCAATTTTCGAAAATTTTAATAATTACAGAAATGCCATTCTGTACTTAAAACAGTTTTCTGAAAGTTTCTTGGAGTCTGAACGAAATTTCAGAAAATTCATGGGCAGTCTGACAGTTTTCCAAAAATTTAGAGTAAATCCTTAATTTTCACAAATCTCTAAAATTTCAATTAAGCCTAAAAGTATATCAAATTCTAAAAAACTTTACCCAAGCCCAAAATAAAAAATTAGGGCTTTCAATTCGGGTTTCGTCGGCCAAAACCGAACGCACCACTCTGTAGCCCGTAACGAGACGAAGCCTTTGACAACAAAAGCCCGCTGGAAAAAACTCGCCGGAGAGGGCCGAAATTGAGCCTGAAACTCGACCCTAAAGCTGCTGCAAATCGGCCGCCAAAAACGCCACCCTTCGCCGTGCACCAGTCGGCCGCCTGGAGGTCACCGTTGCCCAGCGGTCTCTCTCTCTTCGGCCACCGGCGATGTCCAAGTCCGAAGCCAGAGGAAGGGTCAGTCATCGCAAGAGTACGTGAATTCCCGTTTCCAGATTTCGAATTCTCAGTTATCCAATTTTTTTTTTTTTATTACAGCAAAACTTAATTAGGGCCCCTTAATCCATTATATTATTCTTTAATCAAAACTAAATTAAATAAAACCTTTAATCCTTCCCTTCCCAGGCGTAGCATAAGAAAAAAGCCCCCACTTTGTCAATATATGTGCTGAACATCAACCACATCATGACAACCGAAAAGACATAACTTAACAAAAAAAAATGCGTTTCCTTTAGTAAAAAAAAACTTTCGTAATATCCCAATTTCAAAACAGCCTTCCATGAATACCAAATTTCACAAGATGATACTGAATCCAAAATCCATATACAATATGCAAACATAATCCGAATACAGATCATAATTAAATCCATATAATAACATCCATAAATATAATCAAATCTCAAAATTAAATTTGATTCCCAATAACTTAATATGATCGGCTCTGATACCACTTGTTAGATTTAAAATAATCGTAGCGAAAACCATCGCTATAACCGAGTAACCATCATATTGAATTATTAAGGATCACAAGTTAGTTAACGGAAGCGTACCTGAATCCATAACCGATTGAATTATTAAGGATCACAAGTTAGTTAACGGAAGCGTACCTGAATCCATAAGCGATTGGATTTGGGGTTTGATCTTTTAGGGTAACTAGTGCTTAACCCGTGCGATGCACGGAGCAATGAAATGGATGGTGTAATTCATTCAATGTAAGTGTAATATTATTAATTTATTAATGTAATATAATAACTTAAAATACTCAAGTCACGATTATTGGTCAATATAAGCAAATTTAAATCAAACGACGCGGATATACGGACCCTACTAAAAAATATTATCACAAAAATACCAATATTACCCTTAAGCCCTACACCCCTAGATACTTCATTTCCTTCAACTCTCTACCACCACTCCAGCCGTCGTCCATCACCGCCGCCACCACCATGGCCACCGGTTATTGAAGAATATAAAAACCATGCGCACAAAAATACGCCGCCGCCGCCGCCATGGAAGCCGTGCCATTGAACAAAGAAAAAAGAAGAAAAAAACGGCTTGAAAAAATATCGTTCGAATCAGATTTTCGAATACAAAATATATCAAAAAATCGATTCGAATACAAAACACATATTTAAAGAATTTATCTGTACACAAAATATATGTTCAAAAAAATTGATATGAACGCCCCGTTTAGGCTAAAAAAGGGTTGTTCAATTTTTTTTCAAACAACGTTGTATTATTTGATCAAAAAGTTCGAACACATGAGTTCTATTCAAGAAACCAGAGACGAACATCCTTATTTTGCATTTGTTTCTTACACTATGTCGCCCAGATCCGTCACTTACCTTTCACCACCCATCATCATTTTTTTCTTCTACCTGTTCGTCGGTGGCGGCGGCGGTGTGGTGGGCGACGCTAATGGCAAAGTTGGAGTGGTGGTTAAGGGTTGGAGAAAATGACTTAGGGTGAACTCATAAATTGATGGGGTGCACGTATATCCGCGCCTTAAAACAATTCAAATGTAAATAACTCCATATTTATATATTATGAAACAATTTCTTGTACACTACATTATAAGTCTAATTACAATTTAACTTGTTATCATCACATGCTAATAATTTCAAGCTCTCCCTTTAGATACTCACGAACAATCTTATTACTCACGTTATTAAAAATCACTGTGTTCATCCCTTGTTTAGTCTTTGTATTCAAAGATAAAGAGAAGATCTTATAAATAACTTTAGAATTTTCTAATTATCGGTACCTATGTACTTGTTTGTCAACAGGTACCCCAAAGTTTTACCAATAAGCATAATTTAATCACATCAATTTGTTTGTGTACAATTGAGTAATCTAGTTGTACTTTAGTCGCAATTCGTTGTGTTTTTTATTTTAAAAATAATTTATATCAATATAATTATACAATTACCAAATCAGCTTTTAACCAATAAAAATATAATACTTATAATATAATTTGAAAAGTATTATAATATCAACTAAATAAATACAAAAACTTGTATTTAAATTATAAATATATATTAATTAAATTAAAATTAAAAAAAGTTACAAAAACCATATATATTATAAAATAATTCAAAATAAATCCTAAAGTATTTTAAAATTGGATTAAGATATTATGAATTCTAAATAATTATTTAATAATAAGAAAAATATAGAAATTTTATAGAATAATAAAATAAATCACAAGAAATATGAAATAAGATAAATATAAATAAGAAATATATTTTATACATAAATATTATCAAATAATTTAAAAGTAAGAAAATTACGAATAAATAAATATAAAATATATCTTATTTCACAATGATTTTATAGAATAATTTAGAAATAATTTAATTCTTGAATAATCATTTACTAAATCCTAAAAGTAACAAAAACACACTTAAAATTATATAAATAATAAAATAAATCAGAGAAAATTATGAATTCAGTTAAATAAATACGATATATGTGTTTTAATTCCAAATGATTCTGAATAAATTTTAAAATAAAATAAAATAAAAAATAGAAATATTACAATAGAATATAATATAATAAATATGATAATATCTTGAAATCAGATAGAAATATAATAAGTTTATAATTAATTTCTAAATATTTGTTTTAAAGACATTGAAAGAGTAAATTGGCGATAGTTATAAAGTAAATTAAATAAATATATAAAAATGATTTCTAAATAGTTTATTTATCTATTTAAAGTTGATAATAAAATAATAGCAAATATGAAGAAGTTATAAATAATAAAATAAATCTTAAAATATTTTAAAACAGAAGTAATATACTACAAAATTATATAAATATTATAAAAATATATAAAACACTACAGAATTAAACAAATAAATACCAAATAAATGAGGCATAGTATTACAAATTTAATTAAGGACCTTTGTATTCTATTTTATTATAAATAATATATTTGAAATCAGCCCGTTAATTGTTCGGGATAACCACTGAGTAATCGAGTTAAACCTCAAGTCATCGAGTCAGTTGATGAACCCGATAAAAAAATCAAAATTATATATA
>BMAC01000260.1:577188-605284 GCA_014905375.1 Phtheirospermum japonicum | reverse complement strand
AACGCTAACCTTTTTATATATATATAGATACGTATCCAATCCTATTAGAGAATTCTTAAACTTTCTCTATATATCTCTTCTGACGATGGGATGCAGAATAGATTGATAATCTCATTCTCTATATATCTCTTCTGACGATGGGATGCAAATAGATTGATAATATGATTATCTTGATGATACGTATGACCTAGGGACCATAACCCTTATATACTTGAGTTATTAGGGTTTACCTATTTTAGCCCATCATCAAAATATATAGCCCACTGAGTATCTACACATTAAAGGCCCACACCCTACTAAAATACATTAAGCCCAATACCTTAAACTTTGTTTGATCACTTTTAATTAGGATTCCTTATTTGACAGTCCACACAATATATAATTATTTCACATATAAACCCAATGTTGGATTAAGGATCTAACATTTTATGCAGCTCATGTTAATTTGTCTAATGGAGTCGAACGTGCAGCCACAAGTTGATATCCCAAAGCACACACTTTTGAGATATCAAGAAACAAAGTTGGTTTATGTGTTGAATTTATTTGATTTTTATTTATCAAAATCTTATAAAGTTTTGCATGATTAACTTTATGCTATTTCACATCATACCATTATGATTACAAAGAACATGAAACATGCATTTTTTTAATTTAGGATCATTAATAATTAGGAACAACTAAAAAATTAATAATAATTACCGTATAATTTATCCTTTTATGATATTTGTGGTTCCAACTTTTTTTCTTGAGATTTTCTTTGAGTTTCTGTTATGTAAACATATCCACACTATTTTTTTTGCCATCTTAATGGTGTTTTTTTTAATCTTTTTTAATACATATGTCTAATATTCTTGGTAGTATAATTTTCTGCAAAGACGATTGAGAAATTTTGGGAAAATATTCCCTCTAATAAAATATTGAATAGATTTTTCAAAAAAATATCCACATCATGATTTTTTTTACAATTCAAAATGATCCCCTAATAATCATACAATTTATACATTTTTTTTACAGTATATTCCAAATTACTACTCATTATACTTTCAAGACGATCTGTCTATTTTTGTCCAACTATGTAATTACCATGGGTACACATGGTCTGTAAAGATGACAACGATTGATCGAAAGGTGTATCTTATTGATGGTTTCGATAAGTTTATCTACTCGAATAATATTGTTGTTGATGATCATTTGGTGTTAAAGTACTGTGGTAATTTTGTTTTTGACTAAAACGCTTTCACCAAGTATGGTATTGAAAAAAAGTCTTACGATGACTATACCAAATATGAAAATATTATTGGTTGGAAAATATGAGGAAAAGTCCTACTATGATAATACCAAATATGACTATAATTTTATTATATGTTGACAAATAATTATATTGGTTGGCAAATATTATTTTATTATTCTGATGACAAAAAAATATTATATTTTCCAATAATGATTTAGAAAGTTTCACAATTAAATTATTCGCCAATATATTTTCAACAAAAATTCAGGTTAAAATCAGTAACCCTCGTCATAATTAAAAGATTTTTAGAAAGAACTAATTAGTCTCACTCTCACCATAAATTTGAGCTACAATTAATGACTTACTTTACTTTTATAACATAAGTATTACATATCATAACATTAATAGGACTCTTAAATGTAGTATTTTTACCACTAACAAACATTACCGTGTTGTCAGTTAGATATATTTTACAATTAAATAAGTTAGCAGTTATAATTTAAGTTACAATCGATAATTTACTTTAATTAAATCTGATACACACATGTAATAAAATACTTTAAATTACAATCAATTATTTACATGCTATGGAATGATGATAAGAAGTTCACAAGGAAAGTCAACTTTGTGTACCACTAATTAATACATTCCACATTATTTATTCATTATTACAAATGTTATTTATGGAATAAAGCTCTCTATATATTGGTTTTCACACAGTTGAGAAAAACCAAATAAAGAGCTCATACAATCAAACTGACAAGTAAATTACCCAACTCATTATATTTCTTCTCAAATGGCACCGACCTTTTCACTGGTGAAAGGTCTAAATCCCATCAAAGCGCAGTGGGCTCTCAAACTACGTCTCGTGAGAGCTTATGACGTTAATGCATATGGCAAGAGTACTGAACCTTTTAGTTGCAACTGCGTTTCAGTGACACTTTGTACGAAAATTATACCTATTTTTGTTTATGTTTCTTCATATTTATATTTAAATTATTATTTTAACTCATTTGCAATTTTAAGGTGATGTTATTTACGCAGTAGTCCCCAAAAATTATATTGTAAAATTTAAGCCCATATTTATTCTAGGTGGTCTTTATATTTTGTCAAATATCATGGTGTTGAAAATTAAAACAATGTTTAAGGTCAGCGCAGGAAAATATGCTTTCAACTTCTTTAATCGTACTACAGTCAACACTTGCTTCGACAATGCATTCCTTCAGATTTGTATCTTTTCAAACCATTTCATGAGGTTTTTGAGATGTCAACATCAGATGAGAAAATCTTTATAGGTCTCTCTCTCGGTATCTTCAAGAGATTATATATTTTTGTCAAATTATTGGAACAATAATATGGTAAGGAAAATATAAATAAATCGTTGTTTTTTTTCGTTAAGGGGATGGAACTTCCCGTTTGGTCTCAACTTTTAAATTATAAAAGAGTCTCATATCCAACAATCGTTAGTTTTTTTTGGAATAACTATGAAACATTTATAATTACACTAATTGAACATACAATTATGTTTTTTTATATGTCAGGTTATATTAATCAACTTAATTGATGCTGTTTAATACGGTAAAATAGATGGTATGGTAATCAACATAGTGTATCTATTAATGTATGGATTATCATAATATATTTCACCCTACGTATAATGTCTCATATTTTCATGTATCATGATATAAATCAACCATATATAATAATATATAATAATAAGTTGAATTATCATGATATATGAAAAAGGTAAGATCCACACGTTTATATGACAAAACCTTAAATCGTTCAGTTTGCCTCTTGCAACTATGTTGCTTTATGCTTTCATTATGTCATTCTTTTTATGATTTTATATGTTTTAAATTATAGTTTTGTGCATATTTTTAGGTTTTAGTGCAAACTATTATTGTAGTATTCTGCGTCATTCTATAATAATTAAAGTTTTGAATGTAAGTTTTTATGTGCTTTAACAATCTCGAAGAACAATCCAATTTTTTGAATCTAAGTTTCTTTTTTATTTTGGTTTTGAAAGTCTCTATTGACTCTAACAATTAGCATTAAAAAAGTTGAAATAATTATCTATGTATTTTAGCAAATTCTATTATATAATATTTGTTTAGATTTACTTTAAGGAATGTTATTTTGAGAGTTGGTTTGAGTTACTCTAACAATTACTTTGATATATTTTAATCAATTAAAATATATTTGATTTAGAGAGATGATTGTTATAATTTCGATATAATAATATCCAATATAAAGACTAATTTTTATTATATCCAACCCTAAATATATTTGAATATTATTTTTTTATATACAACCCAATAGTTATTGTATGAGATAAATTCATATAACATAATATTATAAATGATCTAATCATATCAATTAAACTCATAAATTTTAGGAAACATCTTAAATTAATATGACTCCACATGTTTTTTTTTTTTTGAAATGTAATTAGTAGTAAAAATAATTTATGAAAAGAATTCAAATGTGGATTATAAATCTCGCCGTGAATAAATATAATTTTTCAGTCCTATCAACAAAAATGGGCAATAGTGCATCCGTTGTAGTTGATTTGACACAGAATCAACTTATGCCTAAACCAAGAAGAGGATGTCCACCAAAAAATTTGAACATTTCTAATAACTTTGATAGTTTAAATTAATTATCATTTCCATATTAATTTTATATTTCATTAAGAAGTTGAATGTTTATAACAACTCTAACAGTTTAAATTATTTCTTATTTTACACGTTAAAATTACAATTAATAATGGATAAATTCAGTAAATAAAACCATTATCCATTGTTTGTGACTCAATATAGTTTCATTTTACTTATTTAATATCACCATACTTTTTAAAAAAAATTAACTTAATTTTAAGGTAAACCTTAACTTTGAAATAATATTATCAATACAATATAATTAAATATTGCTATATAATTAGTAATTTTAATATGTAATACTTATTTAATATATTCTTAACGTTACATATTACTTATATAATTATAGATAGTAGATTTGTCTATTAACCAATACTTTTAATATTGTAACAAAAAATACTCCCACCCAAAAAGTGGGAAGGCCATTTCTGAAGTCTACTTTTGAAAAGGGTAAACTCCAAAACATTCATATTTTATGAAATATTATATTTTCAATGGATGATTAATTAGTTTAATTAATATATATATATATATATATATATATATATATATATATATTCAAAAGGTTCCGCATCATCCACTAGAATTAGCAGTGCAACAATAACTGAAGTAGTTGAGAATGAAGTGACTACAACACTTTGTAAGCCTTCACGTAAATGTACCCCAAGAAACATAAGATCCTTGATGATGGCAATTCCTTCCAATCTTTTTTAAACAAATACACTAAAATAGTTTATTTAATTCAAATATAAATGGTAATATATATATATATATACTATATATATTATATATATATGATGATATATATGTTGTGTGTGTGGTGTGTGTGTGTGTGGTGTGTCTTCCCTATATATTAATGAAAAATCCTCCTATCCTATGTGTCTTTTTTCCATGCTTCGTTAGCTTTGGAAAAAAATTTGGTGCTTCGGTGTCATCCGAGCCTAAATATTTACCTAATTTAGTATTTTTCTTTTATTATATTTTACCTAATTTATATTTTCCTAATATTATATTTTGCCTAATTCAATATTTTCCTTTATTACATGTTACCTAATTTAATATTTTTTTAACATATTTTGACTAGTTCAATATCTTACTTTTATTCTTCTAATATAAAAAAAAAGTTATATCTAATTAGAATAATATATATATATATATATATATATATATATATATATATATATATATATATATATATATATAAGTTGAATTAGCTTTTATTTATATAAAAGTTGAAATAATTTTATTAGAATTTTAAATATTTATTTAAAAAAATACGAGTTATATAAAATTATTACAATAGAGAAATAAATATAATAAATATAAACTTAAGTTTTTTTTATCGAATTCTAATATAATGAATTAAAAACAACATTAAAAAGATATATTAAAGACTATTGTTATGAGAAAAAATAAAAAAAAATAAAAACAATGGGAAACAAAAAAGATAAAATAAATAATAAATTATTACACCTAGGAAACAAATATTATATATATTCTAAATTTCTTTATCTAATCCCAGTATAATGAATTGATATACACATTATATATCTATACGAACAAATTAGTGTCTTGTGCAAAAAAGAATTTAAAAATAATATTACATATATTACAAGATGTATGTTTTTTTTAATAGAATTACGAGTGCCTTATAAATTTAAAGTTTTTATATCACATATTCACATGTGACACGTGGATGTTGTATGATTTATATTTTTTAAAACTCAAATTTCTACGGGTTTCCCGTGTATTTTGATATATTTTACAACTAATTTCATGACTCACGGTAAAAAAAAACTTAAAACTTCTTTATGATTAAAAGCCGTCTTATTTTAATTTGAACAAATAATGTTCTGTTTGTGTGTAAGAATTATTTATTGTGAAAAACAATCTTCTTGTAAATAAAACAAATATTGTCACAATTTGTATGTACCATTTTTAATATTATTCTTCTAGTGTTTTTAATGAAAATTAATCCTTTTCAACTTTTACTGTTTTTAATGAAAATTAATCATTTTCAAATCCCGCATAATATGCGGTTATATATATATATATATATATATATATATATATATATATATATATATATATATATATATATATAATTTATAATTTTTATTGATTTCAATGATACCTTCATTTGTCTAAATTTATTATCGAACAGTTTATGGGGATATTGGTGATCCTACTATCATATGTGGCCATTGTTCAATATATTTTTAGTATGGCCAAAGATTGAAACCAAGTGTTGAAACTAATTTACCGGTGTACTCTACATGTTGTGATAAAGAAAAGATCGTATTGTCTCATTTGAAGAAGCCATCACAAATTTTATATGATCTAATATTCGGTTTTAGTGATAAAATATACTTTTTTAGAGAATATTCGATCATACAACACATGTTTTTTTTACTTCCATTGGTGGAAAGTTTGATTCTAGTATGAACACTTCAAATTCGCCAACAATATTCCGTATGCACGGTTAGAACTATTATTTAATAGGGAGTTTGATTCTTGAAGAAGGTTCTACACTGAAGTTTGTACAACTTTATATGTATGACATTGCAAACAAAGCTCAAAACCTAATTAATTCGGTTATGTATGAGTTTAAACTTCAAGAATATCATTGGTTATTCGAATTAATTTATTAGTTTTTTACAGTATTCGTATTTTATTATTTACATTTTTGCAGAAAAGGTAATGAAAACAACTATCTCCATACCAAAATTTATAGTTGAACTAAAATCCATGTAAGATAGGGAAAATAATTTGATTAAGACATTTAGTAATTTCAAAGACAAGTTTTCTGAAGATGGTGTTGTCGAAATGAAATTACATCTTATTGGTAGAATGGGCACAAATGCAAAAACGCACAATCTGCTCGAAGCCGATGAACTTGCCATCTTAGTTGTTGGTGATTTTGAAAAATATATGGGTGATAAGGATATTATATTAGAAATAAAATCTGTCAAATTGAAACGTATCAATGAGTCACTATTATTTTCTCACGGTAGAGATAGTTATAGGCAAGATATACCTTTTGTTGACCATCGAAAACTGATAGGAAATGGAAGGAATTATGTGAGCCAAATGGAGTTTTTCTCGCACCGATTTACATGAAAGGGTGACCAAGTCACCTACTATGTTTTCTTGCAAAAGGCTTACACAACAGTTCATAGTTGATGAATATACAATGATTAGATCTGCTAGATTATGGTATGTCAAAAAAATCAAAAAGAGGTGTAGAGTGAGATGTATAATGGAATTGCTGATGCAGTAGTACACTGTGAAATAAATGGTTGCAGCATGGGTAATAGAGTTGTCTTGCCATCAACATTTACCAATGGTGCGGGATATATGATTCATAATTACCAAGATGCTATGGTGATTTGTCGATGGGCTAGCTATCCAGATTTATTCATAATATTCAAGTGCAACTCAAAATGGCAACGATTTTACGGTTTGTCTA
Organism: Phtheirospermum japonicum; assembly: GCA_014905375.1. Lineage (NCBI taxonomy): Eukaryota > Viridiplantae > Streptophyta > Magnoliopsida > Lamiales > Orobanchaceae > Phtheirospermum > Phtheirospermum japonicum. The sequence continues at coordinate 597,924 of BMAC01000260.1, read as the reverse complement.
GAGCAATAATCTAAAGCCAGAAGATCATCCTAATATAGTTTCAAGAGTATTAAAAATGAAGTTAGAAGACTTAGTTAGATATTTACGTGATTACCAAATATTTGAAAATATAGTTTCTGGTGAGCATAAAACATACATTTAATAAAATTATTTATTTAAAACTTCTACACACTATAAATTTATTGTTTATTGATGCGTTGTTTCATTTTTAACTTTTAATCTTATGTACTTATTTACATTGTGGAGTTCCAGAAGCGAGGCCTTCCTCGTGTCCACATTCTTCTATTTCTAGTTAAAAAAGATAAACGCCCTAATGCAAGCGGTATTGATCGATATTCCTGGTGAAAAGTAAGATCCAAGGTATTATATAACAATTTTAGAGTTTATGTTTCATAGTTTATGATTTAGGCAAATCTGATGCAAACATTGATATTTTGCAGAATGTCCACTCACCCAAGTTTTTATACACAACCAAGTGTTTTGGGTTGTCGAATCATGAGTTGCGATTGAAAGTTGGTACTCCAATCATTTGTTGAGAAATATTGATCATTCACTTGACTTATGTAATTGAACAAGATTAGTTTTACGAAATTGGGTGATCATGTTTTGGAGGAAAAAATTCTACAAGGAAGCAACGTAAGTGAATTAGTACTCATCTCACGAATGACCGTAATACCATCAGATTCTAGGTTGCCTTTTAAGTTTTGACAACGATAATTCTCACTACATTATGTCATATTCAATGACAATTAATAAAAGTTAAGGCTAATCTCTATCTCACGTTAGACTTTTCTTAAAAAACCTGTTTTTAGTCATGGTAAACTGTATGTTGCAATATCAAGAGTGACTAATCCGAAATGGGTTAAAAATTTTGATTTGTGATGATGATAATAAACGTATAAATAATACTACGAATGTTGTGTACAAGGAAGTGTTTCATTATTTTTAAACTACAATTTACCAATTAATTATATTTTTATTAACCATTTTCTATATAATGTTTAATTCTTCAAATTTTGTAAGTTTGTTATTTTAACTTTTGCCTTATTCTACTTTGGTTTAATAAGTATAACCACTTATTATATATATTATAAATCATTTAACATAAGAATAATATTCAAATAATTGATAAATTACACCTTCAAATTATTTTTCCGTGCAACGCACGGGTATAATACTAGTCAATATATATATATAAAGAGGGAGTTTGGCATGTAAAAGAAATGATTATAGAGAAAGGGGGAGATAATCTTTTGGCTAAATAATGAGATCTCCCGCCCATAAACTCATTCCTTATTTATATTTTTAATTTTTAATTTAGGAATTTTACACATTAATACATAATAAAGCGGTCATCTATAGATTTGTATAAATTACGTCATAATCTTTACATAAATGATAAAATCTCGCGCATCCATTATTGTCTCTCTTCTCATCATTTTTAATTTTATTTTTTTTTTATCTCCACAATTCTTCAAAGCTATTGAGCATTTTTTATTTTCTCATGTTTGATATCTTCCTTTTCTTTTTCAAAAGGATCTCCACAGTGTAAATTGATTGATTGGGATCAATACATCCGTGCATCACAAATGATTATTTTCCAATTTGTAATATGCTATCAGATTTTTTCTACAGAAGTGACCTTTGTATGAACCTCTTTCGAAGAACTCTTTGGACCATTAACTTCTTTTTTATTATCCTTTCCAATTATCTTTTTTAGGAGTAATTATTTATCATTTTTGATTGATAAGAAAATCGTGAGAAGATGAGTAAGAAGACAAAACGAACGAGGGAGGAGGACGAGGAAGATGGCGATGATGAGTTTTATTGCAATCGCACCCCCACCCCTTTTTTTTTTAATTTTCATAATTGTTAATAATTTCCTTCATTGATTTCATTCCACAGTTTCTGATTTTATTCTATGATTGATCAATTGTTTAATTTTCCCTTTTTGGTCGGGTTATTTGTTCAGTTTTTTGATATTAATTATGTAATTTGTAATTGTATTATGTAATTTTGATTTATTTAAAAACCCTATATTATACGCAATTTGCTTTTTTATTCTTTTTATTCTACTAATATTTGTGATATTTGCTTTATTTTATTCTGGTAATTTGCGTGGCATGACTTCTCCAATTCGTTAATATTGTGTAATTTGGAAATTGGAATCTTAAATTTATTGATACATTAATCTTGGAAAACAATAGAGTATTAGATAGATCTATCTATCTATCTATTTATTTTTCATTTGGTCCCAATTTCTGCACCATTTTGGGTTTAAAACTGTAAGTTTTATTTTTATAAACCACATGGGATTGCTAATTGAATTATTCATGCAAGGACAATTAGATGGAAGGTTGTTTGGTACCAAGATTTTTTGAAAGTCTTCCTCGAACCAGAGGACACAAGGCACATCACATATAAAGTTATTACATTTCGTCTGACATACTTCATGGTAAGTTTCTTTTTCTAATTTCTATTAAATTTCTATTTATTTGATAATTCTATTGTTGATGTTAGGGGATTTGATTGCTGCTGTTTTTTGTTCTTGAATTGAGAGGTATTTATTGTTCGGTGAGTTGCACCTGGAGAAAGAAAAAAAATAAAGAAAAATGGAAAAATAATCTTCGTGAAAAACATTGGTTCTTCCGCCCATTACTATCAACTTTATTTAACATTTCCTTTTTCTTTTGAGTTGACCTATTTTTCTTGGTTTCATATGCCCTCTTTCTTCCCCTCCATTTCTTCTTCGCCTTTTTCTCTTTAATTTTCCTGTAGGACGAAGAGTCATAGTGGCACCTCCCTATCATGAACAGCACCTCCCTATCATGAACAGCACCTCCCTATCATGAACAGGGGAAAATGCGACATTGAGGCATACGTGACATTGTATACCGTACACACGACGATCGCTCACCTCCTCTTCATCTCGAAGAGATGTGGCGTCGCATCGGTGCAGATGGAGGCTCTACGGATGGCATACGACGAGACTAAGAAGGGAAAAACACGTAGTTGTTCAGAGAGGTTGTGGAGAAGATATTTGTTTATGGTTTTTGTCAATTGCCTGTAAGTCTTGCGTCAGATCCTCATAATGGTATGATACACAGAGAATAAAAGAAACCAATTAAACTTTTTTATACCCAATTTTCTACACTTATTTTAGCGTTTATTGCCTGCACATTTAGTTTCAGCTAGGCGTGTCTGTGTGTGTTTGGTGTATATTTGGTTTTGTATTTAAGATGAGTTTTTTGGTTCATGACTTAATATGAAAATAGATATCTGATTTGTATGACTAATTTTTTTTATGTTAATTGATGATAATCAGGGATTTTCTAAAATGAGAGGGAAAAACTGTTGGGACTTATAAGCCAAAGGGCCGAAGGCAATCAACCTTTGGTATTATAACAGTTTTTTCTAAGTTTTATTAACTTTTGTTTTGATTATTAATAATAACTCTTGCGTACATCACCTATTTTATTAATATTTTTATTAATCTTTTTTTTCTTTTTTGGTCGAAAGAGTTTGGACCGAGGAATTTGTGTGATGGCATCTGCCAAGAAATTAATGAGTGTATTCAAGTGGAACAGATCATGGGGAGACCAGGAAAAAATATTTATGCTGTTTCTGAGCAGGGCTACCAAATCTACCAACACTTCAGGGCTGAGGGTCGTCCCCACTCGTAGGACTCGACTGTTGTCTCCTGGGACTACCTCAATTGCCATCCGATTTTCCTCCCTCTTAGCTGGGTTAGATCTGGTATCTTCTACCCTTGACTTTTTACACCTTCCCTCTTCTTCATTGCGCCTAACACTATCTACGTATGTGCGTCTTGCCGCGTACTGATCACCGTGGACCTCCCCTACCCCGTCTTGGGCAGGGAATTTCAACTTCATCTGGTAAATGAAGATCTCAGCTTGAAATTGGCTCAGCAACGGTCGCCCAAGCATGAAATTGTACGAGGAAGGTTCATCTACTATCAGAAAATGCACCGACCTGGTCTGTCTAAACGGGCCATCCCCTAGCGTGACCAGGAGATTCACTGCTCCCAGCGGTTTCAGGGCTCCCCCCATGAAGCCAACCAATGAAGTCGTGACCCCCTCCAATTCCATATTTAAGTCTAACTGTCGAAAACATTCATAAAACATGATATCAGTTGAACTACCTATGTCCACAAAGATTCGCCTTATGGTGTAGTTGGCGATAGTAGATGTGATAACCAAAGCGTCCATGTGAGGGGCTAGGATTCCGTTCTCATCTTCTGATCCAAAGCATATGTTTGGGCTTGACGTTATCTGCCCGACCTCACTCACCTTCCTGGTCAGGTCTCTTGCAGCGCGAACGTAGTTATTCTGAGCTCTCCTGGAGTGCTCATCCCACTCGCCTCATGTAATAATTAGAATTTAATATCGTAACTCTTGAGTTTTTTTTAAAACACTCGAGGGGTGGGACTTTATATATGAGACGTATTAAAGAACGTCCAAAGTTACAAGGAAAATAGATACATGGGTACTTTATGAGGGGATAAGTGCCCGAACCCCGTAGCGGATCCTGACATCTAGAATTAAAGAAAACCGAACCTAGGAAATAAACTAAAGTTTACTTGATTCTAAAAGATGGATAACCAAGTTGATCCATTCTACAAAGGCTTTTACACATTTTTGGTAAATTTTCATTATTGTAAACAACGTCTCTTTGATCCCGGCACCCTAAATTTGTAAGCTAATCCGCCGGTTTGTTTCCTTCACGAAAAATATGTGATACATTAGTAGAGTGGGCCACACAAATTTTTTAAATTTTTAAAAGTGCATGCTGCAAGGCCCAATGTCCCTAATGGGCCAAATTCTTGATAAGGGGAAGCAATGCCTGCGCATCCAATTCTAGCCAATATGACTGGGTCGGAATCTTCATTAAAAGCTGTAGCCCATATACAAGTGCTTGGGCTTCAGCTTCAATACTATTTTGGGCTGAAAATGAGATTGAAAATTCTTGAAGCACCTCTCCTCTTGAGTCCCGAATGATTCCACCACCTCCAGCCTTCCCTTCTTGGACCGAGCCATCCGTGTTTAACTTGATAGAGCCCGTAGCTGGCTTGTCCCACTGGACCAAAAGAGATGCGGGCCGCACCCTGGGTCTTAAGACCTACAGTTTAAAAATACCAACCAAATGCCGGACCCCTTTACAAGTCTCCCCTTCTAACCGATTAGCTAAGCAAAATAGGTAATTGTAAATTTTTTCCAGAATTCTTCCAGCTTTGACATTAATGTACCTGTACTTAGCATCATTTCTTGCAGTCCATAAAAAACAAAAAACCAGGCAAGGCACAATAATACACAAATGTGTTGTTGGAGCATGTGAGAAGGAATTAACCTAAAAACTTAAAAATAATCTCACATTTTTTGATCGAGGCAATTTCAGTTTAAATTTTTTTTCAAAATGACTCCTGATTTTTAAGCTAACATCACTCTCAAAGAAAATGTGCACAGAGTTTTCGGTTTGAAAGGCTGAAGTGGATTAAGGATTAAAAGTACCTGCAATGTCACCAGAACAATAGCATCTTGAAGCCAAGTGAATTCCCCTTTGCTGCAACTTTGAATCCATAGAAATCCTTTCTTGAACCAATCTCCACAGAAAAACAGATATTGTGGGAGTAATATATTTGTTCCAAAAGAAATCATATATTTTATGTTTGACATGGGGTTCCACCACACAGGACCAGGCAGAGGTTGTAGTAAAAGAGTCTGTAGATGAACCTTTACAAACCATTCTATCCATATTGCCATTATCAATAGGTACAGAACAAGCTATATGGGCAATTTGGATTGGCATAAGAGAACACAACTTCTGAAAATCCCAAGAACCATGATCCCAAAACATATTTACCTTTATACCCCCAAGATTTTTATGATCACCATAAATATCAGAAACCAAAGGACTATCTCCTACCCAGTGTTCAAGCCAAAAATTTATATTCCCATCACCAAAGATCCAAAAAATCTGATTTTGTGTTGAATCTCTAATTTTACAAATTCTCTTCCACACATGGCTATTATGAACAGAAATAGGAACATGGCTAGGAAATTTTTGCCCACAATATCTTTCCTTTAAAAAAATGGCCCATAAAGATTTATGCATTCTAAACTCCACCATAATTTAAAAGAATAAGCCTAGATACAGTCAGAGAGTTTCCTTGAGCCAAAGCCTCCCTCACTGGTTGGTCTGCATGCTTGATTACAAGAGATCCAATGAGTGGTCTTTCTGGTACCATAAGAACCCCAGAAAAAGGATGCCATAATTTGTTCAAAAATGTGTACAACATTTTCAGGAGGTTTAAGTACATGAAAAAGATGAACAGTTTGAGAAGCAAGCACACTTTTGGTGAGAAGCAACCTGCCCCCATGGGACAACAGTCTATTAGCCCATCCTAGCACCTTGTTTTGAAATTTTAAATTAAGGGAATGAACAATTCTTTCTTCACTCTGTCTTTAAAAAGAGGAACACCTAAATAGGTAATGTGAAGATGAGTAGGGTTGAAACCAGTGATAGCATGAATTTTAGAAACAATTCTAGGTTTACACTTGGAACTGATGACAAAGGTGCTTTTGAACTGGTTGATTGATTGTCCAGATACAGAATCATATAAACCAAGAAATTCCATTAGCCATTTGAGACCTTTTTCCCTCCCATTGGTAAAGATAATAGTGTCATCTGAATAAGAGGGATGAGTGACAGCTGAACCCTTCCCAAAATAGTAATACATGCTAGGATGATCAAAAAATAAACTGTTTAATCCCCTAGAAAGGAAATCAGCAGTAAGAACAAATAAGGTTGGGGAAAGAGGGTCACCTTGCCTAAGGCCTCTATATGATTTGAAGAACGGAGAAGGTTCACCATTAATAAGAACAGAAAAGCTGCAGTTTTCAACACAATTTGCAACAAAATTTAACCACCTAGCAGGGAACCCCATAATGGACAGAATATGATACAGAAAAGGCCATTGAACCCTATCATAGGCCTTTCCCTTATCCAATCTGAGATCAAGATTAATATTAGATCTAGGAATATCAATGGAGTTAAACATTTCTTGAGCCATGAGTACGTTTTCCCCTATCCATCTATCTTTGACAAAACCACTTTGATTAGGAGCAATGAGAGAGGGCAGAAGTGGAGTAAGCCTGTTGTTAAGGAGTTTGGAAATGATTTTGTTGTAACATTACAAAGGCTTATGGGTCTAAACACACTCCAAACAGTAGGATTGGGGACTTTGGGTGACAAAATAATGGTGGTGGCAGTGAAGCTAAGTGGCATTTTATTCCCATCAAAAAAATCCAGAACAGCCTCAATGACATCATTTTGGATGATATCCCAACATACTTGATAAAAAGAAGCAGGTTATCCATCAAGACCAGCAACATTGTCAGCCCTCATATCAAACACAGCTTCTTTTATATCATTTGTAGATGGATGCTCACAAAGTTTATGGACATCAAAAGTGTTGGGAAGAGCAGCCATCCCTTCAATCACATCAAAATTCCCAGAAACATGATCATTAGAGTACAGATTTTCAAAGAAAATGGCACCAGAATTTTTAATACCATCAATGTCAGAAATAAGGATCCCTTTATCAACAATGGAATGTATTTTAGCCCTACTCCTTTTCTTTTGAACAAAGGAATGAAAAAATTTTGTGTTCCTCTCCCCATCAGTTAGCCACCTAACAACTGCTTTTTGTTTCCAAAATCATTCCTCACATCTCTCAGCAAAAGTGAGGTCAGTGATTAGAGTAGATTTGTTCTTATTTTTATTATCTTTTTAGTTCGTTTTTCTATTTATTTTTGGTATAAGTTGGATGATTTAAGCATAATTCCRTAATTTTATAATTCCAGCTTATTTTACCGCATTTTGATCTTAATTGATGCAATTAGGTGATGTTTCRTTGTTTTTCACCTTACAGCTAAGTAACCGGAAGAGTTTAGCACGTAAAAGAHRARGTTCGATGTTCGAGAATAGAAGRACAAGCTTTCCGGTGAAACGAGTAGHAAACGATCGAGAAAYGGAGACCGACGCTCAGTCGCGTCGACTGACGCGACCGTCGACTCACCGTCGACGCGAGCCGTGTCAGCGAGTCATGACCGCGTCAGTCAACGCTCAGTCAATGCACTGCCGACGCTACGTTCTGAGGCGTCGATGTCGACGCACCAAGGTCGACGCTAGCTGCTGAAGCGTCGATGTCGACGCACTACGTCAACGCTCCTGCCTAGCCGACGCGCGCACCTGCCGACCAGACCTGCCGAGCGCTGCCGACCAAGTCTACCGAGTCCCGCCGAGCGCCAGCACGCGTCAGTCGACGCTACGTCGACGCTCCGTCAACGCGACGGCCCAGAATTCAGAAATTAGGGTTTCTTGTGCGGCAAGACTTGTAGTATCTATAAAAACCCTTCATATTTTGAGTTTGAGGGGGTGCCACAGATATACAAGAAGACTCAACATTATCCTAGGGTATTTTAGCATTCAATAACAAGAAATCCACGTCTTATAACAAGATTTGGAGACGCGGATCATGGATCGAAGTTCTACGCGTCTGAAACACCGATTTCGCGCTCGAGAATCCATCTTCGCCCAAGATCAGCGTTAAAACTCCAGAATAGCTGGAGCTTTTCATTGCTTTCCTTAGTTTCAATAAGTATTTCTAAACTCTTAGATAATTTTCTAGTTAATTTTTTAGATAAATTCTTATTTAATTCTAGTTTTAATTAGTTCATTTATTCTTATGCTTGGATATKGGATATTGGTAATTTAGTTTACTTATGCGATTTAGTTTATGCTTAGTTATTGGTTCTTGGATTSGTATGATTCAATTGCTAGCGATAATCTCTTAAATTCATGCTTTTAGATATAATAAATTAGTTCTAGCCTTCATAGCATAAAATTGGTAATTTAGTTATTCCTCTTAGTTGATAAATTAGAATAATTAGTTTAATCAGCTTTAGTTTACAACTTAGTTCGTAGTTGATAATTGAGTTAAAGTGATTAGTTTAATTAGTTTTAGTTTAATTTTTGCTTTAGTTATAATGATCAATTCAATTCATTTAAAACCCCAAATGTATATGTATGTTATTCGTAATGGAGAAAAACATCCGAAAGACCAAACAGTTGTTTCCTCGAGAGATACGACTCGAGTCAAACTCATCACCCTACAGTTACCTCGTAAACTTGCGAGCAACTGACGTGCTTTTAAATTATTTATTAAAACGGGGTGCACAAAAGTTTGAGTCAAAAATTTGGCGCCGTTGCCGGGGAAGCAACGAGTAGGAATTAAAGATGTTTTTCGTTTTATTTTCTGTTTAATTTTTTTATTTTATTTGCTTTTACTTGGTTTTTGTCATTTGGTGCGTTGACGTGTTGTTGAGTTTATGCAATGAAGGCGATCACTTCAATACGATCTTGTGCCATTCATCGACAACATTAACCGTTCAAATCCGCCAAGACCAAGACCTGTTCTTATTCCCGAGGATAATTCCTCGACAGCAACCGATTTTGCTTGTGATCAAGTTCCCAGCATCATGTTAGGAGGACATTCAGTTCGAAACGGCGATTCACCACCGAGATCACCACCACGCCCCATTCGAGCTGGGTATGGTAGTGAACCAAACAAGTCACACTCTACTAGACGCGACGAAAGGAGAAACGAAGGAGTTAACCAACAGCACAACATAGTCAATCACCTGCTCAACATGGAGAATTTGAGGCAAAACGAAGAGATGAACGACAATGTCATGCGTCAGCACAACGTCGAGAATGTGGCATTTAGGAATGAGGATGTTTTGCAGCGAAACGCCTATGTTAACAATCAAAGGCACGTGAACGAGTGGTTGGAAAATTAAGATCATGGTTACGAGCAAAACAATTTCGGCATGAGATACGAGCGCGAGCACCATTACGCGCATAACGACCACTACGAGAGAGCATATGACCAAGTTCGAGAACCAAGGGGAGATCGAGCACTTAGACAGCGCGAGTTGGCACGTCCAAAGGTTGTACCCTTTAGGTCTGCCATTGTTCTTGGACCTACCGCAAGGGTAGTCGAGATCAAACCGCATCAACTCAACCTACTCCCAACCTTTYATGGGAATGYGCATGAAGACCCCTTGGCATTTTTAAATTATTTCRTTGATGAAGTTGGCCGATTCGTAGTTCATGGCCTTCATCAAGAAGAAGTGCAGATGATTTGTTTCCCGTACAGCTTGAAGGACAAGGCGAAGTCATGGCTACTGTCCTTAGAGCCTGGTTCGTTAACCGACTGGGATATGATTAGCGAGAAGTTCCTAAACCAATATTATTCAGCTCAAACAACGGGGCATCTTCGGAGGCAAATTGCTACTTTCGAGCAGTTAGAAGGAGAGCTATTTCACGAAATGTGGGAGCGCTACAAAACACTTTTGCAAGCTTGCCCCCACCACAACTATTCTCCGGAGATGACTAACCAGTTCTTTTTCGATGGATTATTGGACCATGGGAAACGAGAGGTAGAGATAGCAGCGGTAGGAGATTTTGGAGATTTGACAGCAAACGAGGCAAGACAAGTGTTGGAGAAGCAGAGCGAAAAGTCTAGACAAACCAATTCTCGGCCTCGTAAGATGAGAGTTAACGAAGTTTCCATTCCTGATCCCGATTTAGATGATGGCAAGTTGGTTAAAGCGAAATGTGAGGAGATTTTCGACGAGAAATTAGCTGCTTGGAAAGCCGAGCGAGCTAGCAAGGCCGCTGCACAGAAAATGGCTGGGAATTGCAACCAGTGTGGATCCCTCCAGCATTTAGCAGACGCATGTCCTAACAACAATGAGCAGCAAGAGGAGGTAAACGCGATCCAAAGCTATTCAAATCAAAAGAAGTACACACCACAACGTGACAATCCTCTTTTCAAGTGGGGTCCGGGCAATCCAAATCATATGCCGCCCGATCCACAATTTCCCCCACCGCATTATGCTCAAGTACCAGTCCCACCGGTACAAAATAACTTTCATACACAAGGGCAGATGTCGAGTACAAGCCAACCGAATGATCAGATGTTGGTTTGGCAGCAGAATCAAGTGGCTGAGACAATCAGTAATAGAGAAGGGCTTACAAAAGTAAATGCAAAGATAGATGAACTTTCAAAGAAGGTGAGCGGAATAGACCAACTTTCCGGCATTGTGCATGATCTAGCTAAAAACATGGATAGAATGGAGAGAACTATGGGACAAATAGCAACTGATATTGCTAGATCAAATAAGGAGAAAGACAAGCTACCAAGCCAGCCAGAGCAAGCGTCGGCAATTCATGTCCTTCGCAGTGGGAAGAAGATCGACAATGGCATAGAGAACCAAGATGAGGAGATTGTTCCTAAACCAGTGGACAAGCTACATAAATCCGCCAATAGATATGTTCCAAGTTCTATTCAAGGGAAGATTCCGAACGACACCTCTGGCATCGATGAACCGCCGCAACCGAAGAAAACAACGATGCAGTATAAGGATGCTATTCCTTTTCCGAGCCGATTACGTCCAGCGAAGGAGAACAAGAAATTCATGGAGCTGTACAATCTCTTGAAGAATGTGAATATAAACCTGCCACTTTTAGAAGTGATCAAGACGATGCCCGCCTACGTCAAGTTTTTTAAGGAACTTGCCTCGCGAGAGAGACGTTTGGCGACAACTCAATACGTTCCGTTACCGAAGGAAGTTAGCGCAATTTTCAAGAAACCATTACCACCTAAGGAACGCGATCCTGGCAGTTTTTGCATAACAATTTCACTAGCTAATGGGAAAGAAAGCAGTAGGTATGTTGGATCTTGGAGCGGGCGTTAATCTAATGCCTTATTCGCTTTATCGAGATTTTGATCTTGGACCACTCAAACCAACAACTATGCGCCTACAGTTGGCCGATCGTTCGACCCGACGACCGTTAGGAATAGTCGAAGATGTTTTAGTGCAAGTTGGAGAGCTCGTAATTCCGGTTGATTTTGTGGTTATGGACATTGGTGAAGTCCCGACTGAGGACAATGAGCACACCATTTTATTAGGGCGACCGTTCATGGCAACTTCCCACACTCTTATTGATGTTTATAAAGGGAGAATGACGATGACCGTTTTGGGCGAAACAGTGATCTTTTCTCTGAAAGATATTCACAACACACCCTCTCCTATTATGCAAGAAGAAGATTCGTTCGATGATTCCATTGCATCGTGCGTGAACGAATTATGAGAAATCACGACTTTGAGTAAGTTAGGCGACAGATACGACGCCGGAGTTTCTATCAAGGGAAGGGACGAGCAAGTCAATTCGTGTAAAGATCACGAGTCCTATGATCATATGCATTTAAGTGGAGAAGAATTGATCGAGTTGTTGGGAATTGACATACGCGACGTCGTAGCAGAATTTGGAAGCAATTTTGATGAGAAGTGTTCGCACAAATTCGAGTAAGAGGTGGAGTCGAGACCACCGATAAATCGTTCAAGGCATGAATTCCTTGACCATAGCGAAAATTTCACTTTCAAAAAGAACACGGGCGAGGAGTGTTTAGGCGATTGGGCGAAAGGGATGAAGAAATCAAGAAAGGTTCGCACGAGTGAAGTCAAGAACTTGCAATTAGAGGTTGGAGAATTAGTCTTGTATAATAACGAACGTAAGTACGACCCAGCCGATTTTGGAGCTTCATGGAGCGGACCATTCTCGATTAAAGAAGTTGACGAGTACGGCGTAGCCGCGTTGTACGATGAGATTGGCAAATCATCCTTTCAAGCTCACAAGCATAGATTGAAGCCTTATCATGACGGACGAGGTAAAAATGGAAATCGCAAGTTGGTGGAGTTTGGAGATCCACCTCACGTGGGGAGATAAACGAGCAAGACAGCGTCGAGCAAGCGACGTTAAAATTTGCGCTTTTCGGGAGGCAACCCGAGCAATTGTATCCTTTTATACCTTATTTCTTTTTATTTAATTTTTATTTTTGATTTTTAGTTGTTTAGAACAGATGGAAGAACTCGGACGGGGAGAATTGAATGAACGAGCGAAGGAAAAGACGCCCAGGAATCCGCCCGCATCGACCCCGAGCACCTGCTCGCGTCAGTCGACGCGGAGTCGACGCAAAATGCCGAAGAATCATCTTCTGTCGCGTCGACTGACGCGGCGTCGACGCCAGATGCCTGGACATTGATGTTCTGTCGCGTCGACTGACGCAGCGTCGACGCGACCCGCGGACCGGCCTAGAAACGTTTAAAAACCGGATTTTTGGCCCACGACCCGACCCATGAGAGTCTTGACCCGCGGGAAACCCATAAATTCCCCTTAAAAACAGCTTCTTCCCCCCCTTTTCTCACTTTTCTTCTTCTTCTAAAATCATATTTTACTTTCTCTTTTGCAATAATTTGTTTTTCAACAATTTCCAGGAATTCAAGCACTATAACACTCACAAACCCAGAAATTCATTCCAACTTTTTACATACAAGCCAATTTCTCAAAAAGGGGCTACAAGGGTTGAGGCATATTCGGGCAATTTCGGGCAATTCTCGTGTTTTTACGGAAATTAGACTATTTCTACACGAGGTACTTCGCTTGAATATTTTCTTGGGACCTTATAATTGTGTGTTGTTGTGTTGGGAAGTTGTTGGTGCAAGGATTACTCTAAGAATTTAGTTGGTTGAACACGCACGCCAAGTGTTCGACAAAATTCCCCAAAGAAGCACAAAGTTTTATTTTCAAGGTTTTTTAATCCCGTTCATTCTTGTATTGTGTGATAATGTCTCGAGCGGGTAAACGTAAAGATATCTCAGGGAAATACAGCGCACCGTTCCCAATTTTCGACAAAAAGGAAGGGGACATGTTCAAAAATATTTGAAAATGGGGATTTGCTACGCACCGGACTTTGAACGTCCAAGGGATTGCGGATGAGGCCTCGAATGGGTCGGAACACCACACCGACCTTTCACATTATGTAGATGGCCTCGGGTGTGGGTACTTTGCCCAAATGCACTTGCCCATTTTTCGAGAACTCATGCTCGAGTTTTTCTCGACTTTGGCGATTCGGAACGACGAGACGTTCTCTTGTCGGCTAGGAGGGAATGATGTGGTTGTCGACGATGAGATTTTTGGCAATATTTTTGGTTTCCCGACCGTAGGGGACCACCCAGTTGGAGTTCAAGGCTTCGATTTAGCCTCTTTTTGGGGGATGATTACCGGGGGAAACACGGGGGATTGTAAGAGATTTCCTTGCTCGAGGATTTGAGACGACGCCCTCTATGTCGCCTACAAGATTCTCGCGCACATCATTCTATGCAAGAATGAGGCCACTTACGCGACTAAAGCCGAGCTTTATGTTCTTCAATGCCTCGTTGATGGTCGTCAAGTCCGGTTGTACCCGCTTATTTTGCTAGGACTTTACAATATCACCAAGGGTACTCCGGGAAGCAAGTCGCCACTTCTCTCATTTGCGCCTTACATTACCGGCCTCGCCCGTCACTTCGGGTTCTATCCAGCCGGAAGCGGACTTAGCCCGCTTGGGACCTCTTCACTACCACTTGCGCGTGCACCGGCACCCCGAGTGAGGTCGTTGACTAGAGGAGGATCTTCATCTCGACTACACGACGAAGACGATGATGGCGACGAGGACATGGAGCAAGCCCGCCGTTCTACTTCGGGCCCGAATCCCGATTGGGGGTAATTTTTCGAGGAGAACCGAGCATTTCAAGTGAAGATGTTCGATAAGCTCCAAATTATCGACGAGAAGATTGATGCGAACCACGACAAGAACCGGAAGAGCTTGAAGAAGATGCGAGCTCGCATTTCGAAGCTCGAAGAGCGATTTGAGGCGGCATACCCCACTCCGAGCATGGACGTTGACGAGAACCCCGCGGATGATGAGTCCCGCAAGTTCAAAACTCGTTCTATCTTTGTTTTTATTTATGCTTTATAAAAAAAAATGTAAAACATAAAATCCAAAAATATTGTTATTTTCTTTGTTTTTGTGTGTTTTATTTTTCTTTTAGGGCAATTCGTATCACGTACGTTGAAGAAGTGGCCAATTACACAACTCACGACTAGCGGCTCGACTACTAATTATTTTAGGGATGTTTTCTTTTTCCTTCCTCTTTTTGATTTTTGGTTGTATTTTGTGGCAATCCGGAGATTGCCCGGATTTTTAGAGAGGGGGGTGGTCGAGTAGGTGGTCGAGTGTGATTTGTATTGATTAATTGTGTAATTTATATACTTGGCCTGTAATAATTATATGCTTAAACGTGATTAATTGCTATTTCTACGCTTAATTGTGTTTGTATGGCATGCTTGTCGAAGATGACTATGAATGATTATTTGTTCTAGTTCTTTGAGCGTGCATAAGTGCATAATTTTTTAAAATTTATTATATACTGTAAAATGGTACTTGGACGCAATCGATTTCACGAAACCTTAAAAACAGCATCAATTCAAAATTGTTCATGCAAAAAGCCAACGAGTAGACTGAGTGTTCATCATCTTTGCATGTGCTTGAATAAGTTTCAGTTTTGATATCTCTTTGAAACCGCTGTGTGTAGTCGCCTTTGAAAATGAAGTTAAGGCGCATATAAAACCTTATTCCGACCATATTCATATATTTTTAGCCACTATAAAGTCCGAATGAGCCAATCATAGCCAAATATCCATGCATATAGCCATGAGTGTTTTTGAGACGACCCCTACAACCCATTAAAAGCGTGGGGTAGGAGTTCGTATTTTTATTGGTTATTTAAGTCTTGGAAATTTTTATTAGGAATTTATTATTTTTGTAATTAAGGACCACCATCCGAAAAATAAAAAAAAGAAAGGAAAAAAAATTAATACCCCATAAAAAAATAATAATAATAAAGGGGTAAATAAAAAAAAATAAAAAGATAGGATGGTGGATATGTTGATTAATTGCCTATGCGCTTGTAAAGGTTTGAGTTTAATTGTTTATTTTATGAAGCCTATGTTTAAAAGGCAAAAGAGTTATGATTAAGTGGTTTGATCTTTCAGTCGGTTTACGAGTTTTTGAGTTGAGGAATAGCCTATGTTTGAAAGGCTACGTTATGAGAGTTAAGTGAGGTTTTTATTTTTGAGCGAGGTGAAGCAATTGCTTCTCGATTAGATTAGGTTGAGTGAGCGATTAGCCACACGACTTATATATCCCATACCCGTCCAAAGAGCCTTACTTTACAACCCGTAAAGACCTTTTCTGATTCTTAGTTTAGACAGCACACTTAATTCGCAATTGAAAAGAGATTGATTTTCTGTGCTTATTTACTGTGCTTGTAAATTGTATGATTTGAGTGTATACACGTCCCATGCAGAAAATACTTGAGTGCTTTTGAGCGTACTTATATATATATATTATCCTTTGTGAGGAAGCATGATTTTATTTTGAAGCGACAATGTGATAATGGTCAAGTGTTTGACGTTGCGTGACTAGTACCTTTATTTTCAAAATTACGTATGTAGCATAGCACGACTCTTTGCTTGAACTTATTTTCATTCTAGTTATACTTTGAAATTATATATATTTTCAAAATTACGTATGTAGCATAACACGACTCTTTGCTTGAACTTATTTTCATTCTAGTTATACTTTGAAATTATCGTTTGTTCGAGGACGAACAAACCAATAAAGCGTGGGGTAGTTGATTAGAGTAGATTTGTCCTTATTTTTATTAGCTTTTTAGTTCGTTTTTATATTTGTTTTTGGTATAAGTTGGATGATTTAAGCATAATTCCATAATTTTATAATTCCAGCTTATTTTACCGCATTTTGATCTTAATTGATGCAATTAGGTGATGTTTCATTGTTTTTCACCTTACAGCTAAGTAACCGGAAGAGTTTAGCACGTAAAAGACGAAGTTCGATGTTCGAGAATAGAAGAACAAGCTTTCCGGTGAAACGAGTAGCAAACGATCGAGAAACGGAGACCGACGCTCAGTCGCGTCGACTGACGCGACCGTCGACGCACAGTCGACGCGAGCCGTGTCAGCGAGTCATGACCGCGTCCGTCGACGCACTGCCGACGCTACGTTCTGAAGCGTCGATGTCGACGCACCAAGGTCGACGCAACATCGACGCTAGCTGCTGAAGCGTCGATGTCGACGCACCACGTCGACGCTCCTGCCAGCCGACGCGCGCACCTGCCAACCAGACCTGCCGAGCGCTGCCGAGTCCCGCCGAGCGCCAGCACGCGTCAGTCGACGCTACGTCGACGCGACGGCCCAGAATTCGGAAATTAGGGTTTCTTGTGCGGCAAGACTTGTAGTATCTATAAAAACCCTTCATATTTCGAGTTTGAGGAGGTGCCACAGATATACACGAAGACTAAACATTATCCTAGGGTATTTTAGTATTCAATAACAAGAAATCCACGTCTTATAACAAGATTCGGAGACGCGGATGAAGGATCGAAGTTCTACGCGTCCGAAACACCGATTTCGCGCTCGAGAATCCATCTTCGCCCAAGATCAGCGTTCAAACTCCAGAATAGCTGGAGCTTTTCATTGCTTTCCTTAGTTTCAATAAGTATTTCTAAACTCTTAGATAATTTTCTAGTTAATTGTTTAGATAAATTCTTAGTTAATTCTAGTTTTAATTAGTTCATTTATTCTTATGCTTGGATATGGGATATTGGTAATTTAGTTTACTTATGCGATTTAGTTTATGCTTAGTTATTGGTTCTTGGATTGGTATGATTCAATTGCTAGCGATAATCTCTTAAATTCATGCTTTTAGATATAATAAATTAGTTCTAGCCTTCATAGCATAAAATTGGTAATTTAGTTATTCCTCTTAGTTGATAAATTAGAATAATTAGTTTAATCAGCTTTAGTTTACAACTTAGTTCGTAGTTGATAATCGAGTTAAAGTGATTAGTTTAATTAGTTTTAGTTTAATTTTTGCTTTAGTTATAATGATCAATTCAATTCATTTAAAACCCCAAATATATATGTATGTTATTCGTAATTGAGAAAAATATCTGAAAGACCGAACAGTTGTTTCCTCGAGAGATAAGACTCGAGTCAAACTCATCACCCTACAATTACCTCGTACACTTGCGAGCAAACTGACGTGCTTTTAAATTATTTATTAAAACGGGGTGCACAAAAGTTTGAGTCAGTCAGCCACACATTTTTTTAGGTAAATAAGGTTTCTCTCAGAACTATCCAAATCCCAGTCATGTTGAGCTTGAGAAGTAGCTCTTTCAGCATTCCTAACAAGACTAAAGACATTACCAAACACATTTTTGTTCCACCGTTGCAAGGATTTAGAAAGTCTAGTCAGTTTGATTTGAAGATTGACCATGCCAGAATCCCCAGTTTCAGAGAGCCAACTCTTACTTACAAACCCAAGAAAAGCATGATGGTGAGACCACATGATCTGGAACCTGAAAGGGGGTTGGCTCTTAATCCTAGGGCTGAATTTAATGAGAAGGGGAGCATGATCAGACCCGACTCTAGGCAGATGATGTACATTAGTTAAAGGGAAAAGAGAAGCCCAAACTAGTACAAAAACTGGATTTAAGAACAGACATTTAAGAACGCCTTAGGAGGCGGCGTTCTTGAATGTCAGGCGGTGGCATTTTTATAATAAAACTGTTACATACGAAAACGTCTTTTTTAATGACGTTCTGGTATACTGAATATCCAGAACATTGTTAAAAAGATGTTCTTGTATATTAAATATCGAGAACGCCGTTAAAAACGATGTTCTCGTATTTTAAATATCAAGAACGTCTTTAAAAATGAGGTTCTCGTATTTTAAATATTGAAAACGTCTTTAAAAAAGATGTTCTTAAATGTTGTACTTTTAAGAACGCCTCTCTCGATGACGTTCTGGATTAAAATTCATTTTTAATTAATTAATATCACAAAATTATTTTATCCCTTTCCTCTCCCCCGCTCCTCCGAAAACCCTCCCACTTTTCCCAATAACCACCGGCCACTTCCAATCACCAYCACCACCAGCTGTAATCATCAACCGGACCTTCTCCCCAATCTCCTCCGACTCAACCCCCWCCATTCCCAACAACCACCGACAACCCTAAACCTACAATCGCCACCACAACCCGCCACCATCAACCTGCAATCACCACCACCCGACAACCATTGATGCCAAATCTCCAGTTTTGGAGTGAGCCTCCGCTGTGAGTTTTTGAGATCTGATGGAGAAGAATGAGCGTGATTTGCGCCGGTTGTGGAGGCTAAGCCGCGTCGGATCGAGGCAGAGCCAGAAGTCCTCCGGCGGAGAATCTTGTGATTTTTTCGATGGCACAGACTCGACGACATGATACGGTGACTTGGGTTCTTATTTTTTTTAATTATTATTTTAGTTTTTCATTTTTTACTTTTGTGTATTCCAAATTTGGGAAATTTACAAGAAAATTTTGGGGATTTTGACGCTTACCAATATTAAACCCTTATTTCTGTTTTTAGGGATTTACGTTGTGCGTTTATGTTGCATTCTGCTATTTCTGGGGCATGTGAGCTTGTGTTTCATTAAGGTTATTTGAGGGTTGGGCCACCCAGTTTGAAAATTTTAACTGTTGAAGAAAAACATTCAACATTTACTGAAATTTATGATATATTCCTGATATTTTATTTCACACGTATTCACAGGGACTTAAGAAGACTCTTGTGTTACGAGAAATTCTCGAGGATGGAGTGAAAGAGTTTCTATCTAGGAAGGAGGCTTTGTCTGCATGTGATGTGGCTGCGTTTGTTCATGACAGGTAGCTGTTATACTTCTTTTATAATTATCTTAATGGCCTTGATTAGAATGTTACCAATTACTGCTCTTTTGTGTGACAGTAAATTCTTAGATTAAACTCTTATTTATAATTAACGCTTTTGGATTCAGTACAAAATGCGAATCTAGGACTAACTATTTACACAAAACTGTTATTAACAAGTGACGGGTGCGACACTTTTGTATTATCTAATTGACCTATTATTTTGCCCAAATATCAGCACATGCAGTTGTTAGCTTAGCCATATATTTTCACTTTCTTTAATTCTAATTTACACGAGTCTTTGCTTCTCTAGTTCTCATGAACCTTCCTGGCAGAAGACCACCGATATGCTTGTTGATGTTGCCAGTCAAGGAGAAGCTACCGGTTATKAGGTGCCTTGTCTCATTGTTGCTTCTAAAGACGATATTGACCCTTATTTGAYAGAGWTTCAAGATTCAACAAGGGTAAATTATTGCTCTTTCATGTATGGATGAATCAGGAATTTCACATGGCTTCAGATTTTCTTTTTTGAAGTATTTCGAACAATTGTATTCGAGATTTGCGTAGTTATTTATTTCTTAAAAAAGAAAGAAGCTGATTGCTGTAAATCTAACAGGTAAGCTASGATATGGGGATAGAAGCTCCTATACCTCTCGGCACGAAACTGAGGGATTTCAGMAACATATTTCATAGGATTGTGAGAGCTGCTGAACATCCTCATTTAAGYATTCCCGAGACATCAGCSGRGAAAAACCGTAAGCAGTATCACCGGATTATTAACCGCCCGCTTGTTTTTATATCAGGTATTTTACAGCTTTATGTTGCGTTAGTTCCTTTAAAGATCACTTGAATCAAATTCTCCGTTGTTTTACAGAAGTCCCAATTATTCTAAGGAATAGTTACAAAGGTTATCCATGTGCTTTAGCTTAATTACAAAAAAAGTCCAGTTCACGTTTTTTAATTTTTTTWMCMAAAARAWWAA
>BMAC01000260.1:540767-570601 GCA_014905375.1 Phtheirospermum japonicum | reverse complement strand
CGATTTCTAAAAATTATTATAAATTATTTATATTATAGTTATCTTATTTATTTAAAATATTATTAGGTCATTCATGGTTATTCGATTTAAAAATCTAAGATCGTTAATTGGATCGTTCTTTTTGGACTTGAAAACGAGCCCAATGATTAGCCCGTATCCACCATGACTCTACCCTAACTTTCCTAAATTAAAAGAATCTTTGGTTTATAAGAAAATTCCCATCTTTCTTCTTTAGCCGTTTTAACCTTCTGCAGTCCTTTTTCCACTGCCTTGTTCTCATTTCTGCAAAACGCCCGCAAGCAAGGTAAAAAACACATCTTTTATTTTTTCTGAATTCTTTGTTTCCAATTTTCAAGAACATACAGTTTAATCCATATTACGGCAGCCGTCGTATTTCAACTACGTGCATATCACTCGACTTTCCACGACATTTTACGAGGTAGGGACCACCGACTTATCTATGTTCAATTTTACATGCTTAAATCTACGTGCTATGTGTATCATGAAGTTCGATGTTTATAAAATCTAATATAGACGTAGACCTAAAGTTGTCTGTGACCAAAAGTTGTCATCAGGTTCATCCCGGCGTGCTATACTTATTGATTAAAACTAAGGGCCTTATGTGCCTATGACCTAAAGTGTCATCGAGGAAACTCGCCGCGTTTTAGCTGCAGTCAACTGTTTTTCGACGTTAAAATTTGCGAATTCTATGGTTAATTGTGCTATATTTGAGTTGTATGATTTTGCATGGAAATGTCGGTGTAACTATTGAGTACGTTGAGCTCATCCAAAATCAACAATATTTTTTTCAGGTACCAACGACGATATCGAGTGAATGGGAGACGAGGAAATGAATAAAACATTGACACTGAGTTTATGTCCTTAAATTATTTTATTATTTTGATTACAAGTCGAATTAGACATAAATGCGTGTTTTTAAATTATTTTCCATTGGTGGAGTTTTAGATATTTATATTATGAATGTTATTTTCCACTGCGTGATTTTGAACCTAAAGAAAATTTTCTAATTTCGTTTGATCTTTTATATTAAAATTACGAAATTTGACATTTATTGTGACGCCAAGATTTATTATATTTAATTATTTTTAAAATATAAATCATTTTTAAACTAAAGTGAAATCGGGGCGTTACATGTATGTAAAGCATGTTCCTTAAGTTCAGCAGCTTCTTCTTCAGGAGGAACAGATTCTAGAATCAAATGCTTAGCAATATCAGTATGTTCTACAGCACTTCTCAAAGGAACAGAGGACTCAACATCAGTATGTGGGGAACCAGAGTTCAGGACCATAAGTTCAGGAATTTGAGGAGGTGTGATCATTTTAGGCCTTCAACAACTTGGATATCTAGGGTACCAATCATTACTATTTGAGAACCTTCTTCAGGAGATAGGGGAACCAAAGTATCAGTATTAGGAGCATGTTCTTCAAGAGCTAGAATTGAAACCTGGGGATTGTTGACTTTAGAGCTGACTTTGGGAATGACAATTTCAGAGATATCTTGAGGTTCAGAAAAGTTTTTAGGTGAGATATCATTCTTGTTGCCATCATCAATTGCGAATTTTCCATTCTGTGGCTGCCCAGTTTCAGGTGTGTCTGAGATGTTAACCACAGGATTAACTTCAGGAGATGTGTTAATAACTGGAGGTTTGACTGCAGCATCTGTATTTGCTTGATCTCCTGTAGCTGTTTTGACTATATTTTCTAACTCAACTGCAGAATAAGATGTAGAGGCCACATCAGAACCATGATCTGCAATTACAACTTCTATTTCATCAGCCAAAGTAGAAAATCTGTTTGATCTTTCACCAATGACATTTGAAACCTTGTTTTTTATAGGATATCCAATTGTAATTCCTTTAGCACCCTGGTTTACTTCTTTCTGATTCTTAGACCCCTTTTTTTTAACCCAGACTTCAGTTACAACAGATTTGCCCTTATTGGTGTTTTTAACACCATCATTTAAAGGTTGCTCCTCTTCTTCCTCAACAAGTTTCTTTTTCTTCTCAGTAGTTGCAGGCTTAGGTACACATCAATTAATATAACACACATCTTTCTCATGACCTAAATGCCTACAATACAAATAGAACTTGGGCAGATTTTCATAGATATTTTTCTAGGTAATTTCTTAACCATTTACTCCCAGCAGGATTTTGTTTTTCAAAGGAGTAATTAAATCCAACTCTACACATATCTTTGCAAAAGTAGCCCTTCTCTTAAGAACTGTACCATTGTCGGTTTGAAGAGGTTTTCCAATTGTATTCGCAATCTGGAAAAGGGCAGCCTTATCATAGAGATGAGCTAGGAGCCCAGGTAGCCTAATCCATACAGGTACCAATGATGATTCAGCTCGAATATTAAATCTGGGGGGTCCATTTGAAAACTCTCATTGGAAATTTCTCAATCTGCCAAATAGGTTTAAGCCATAACTTCGAGTAATCCAATTCAGCCTTGAGCATAATTAGTAATTGCCTTTGGTTTAGCATTTTGACATCATAACCCCCTACCAAGTGCAAACTACCAAAGAAGGCCCCAATGGCCTGTGAGAAGGAATTCCAGGCGAAAATTTGCCCACTAAATCCCACCGGAGCGGTGCAGCAAGTTTTTCAGTTACTTCATCAGTGAAGGTTAGTAAATCAACTCCCTCTTTTTGTGTTAAAGTACCCAGAGGTGTTTGAGAAATTTCATCAAACAGTTGGTGTGCCGAAATTAGTTTCTTTGTTACCGCGGAATAAGACATCGACTGATCATCCTTAATCGGTGGAGAGGTTACAGAAGAGGATTTCTGAGTTGGATCCTCAGTATTAGCCAATGGAGTTGTCGGAGTTTCACACATGGCTTCTCGAACTATTTGCAGCGACCTGCAAAAACCTAAAAACCAAGTTAGCACAGTTCGACCATGGATAAAAATGTTTTGTAATATTCTGGTGATAGGGGTGAGAATGAAGGTGGTGGCGGGGGTTCATGCATGGCGGATTTCGGTTGATTTTTCTCTCTATCTCGTACCTCCTGAGTTTGATCGTTTCTCCTTCCGTTGCTTTGTCCATTATCCAGCTCATGCTTATTTCCTTGAGGTTGATCTCGTCTGCGGGGATCAGATCTGGACTCCTCCCTTCTCTACAAAAACTCCTTGAGGTTTCCTGCTTGTACCAACCTCTCTAGCTCATCCTTAAGATGGGTGCACTAATCTGTATCATGACCATACTTATTATGGTATCGGAAAAATCGGTCAGATATTTCTTTCCTTAGCTTTTGAGAGTAAGTTCTAGGCCATTTAAGGTCAGGATGCTCAATTGCCTGTAGATTTTCCCCTGAGGTGTGGCCAGAGGTATGTACCTATCAAAACAGGGTCGTCCTCCACTTAGATTAGTCCTGGATTTCTTTATCGGGGTCCTGTCTTCCCTATCAGGTCATTCCATTATTTTTTTCTCCATCCTCCTTGATCTTCAAGGCCTCCTCTAGACGAATGTATTTTTCTTCTCTTTTGGGGAGCTCGCAAAACTTCAATGCCGGCTTTATGACCAAAGACTGGAAAAACTCCCCTCTCCTGAGCCCCTGGGCTAGAGCGTTAACCAAGAGCTCTTCAGATGCTTATGTCACCTCTAGTTTTGCATCTGTGAATCGCTTGATGTATGCACATAGATTTTCATTCTCTTTGTGTTTCAAACTGAATAACTCCGGCGGCATTTTCTAGTACTTTCTAGAGCTTGTAAATTGGTGCAAGAAAGACGAGCTAAATTCGTCAAAGTTGCTTTTCGAATGCGGAGGCAACTGGCTGAACCAGAGCTGCACCGACTTTGTAAAGGTCATCGGGAAGACCCTACACATGACGGCGTCAGAGAATTTGTGCAAAGTAGCCGCGATCTCAAATTGTCTAAGATGATCCCACGGGCCTGTTATTCCATTGTATTCAAAACCCATGGACCGGTAAGAAGCCGGTAAATCATCACGCAGTCCGTGCTCGCCATCTTCCTCTTTACTTCCCTGACCTCTTTCTGCAAGTTTTGCATCTGCTCAGTGAGGTCTGGGTTGGTTTTGCTCGACGTTTTGCTTTCTGAAGTAGAGAAACTCTCCTCCTCTTCATCCCGAGGGGGAGCTCTGGCCACTCGATGGGCTGTACGAGGCGGCTCCATCTCCGACGGCTGGTTTGCCTTGGTAGGTGGTGAAGAAAGTTCGTAGAATTTCTTTTCCACCGCCACTTCTACCTCTTTTCCGATGAGGTCATATAATTTTCCTAAAAAAGGAATCATTCAGTGTCCTCCATCTGCCTGCTGGGCTCTTTCCAGAGGTGGTTGCGTTGTGCTTGGCCTGGCTGCTGCCGATGGCCCTTCTGTCTCCGGTATACCCGTTGGCGTGGAAGAACTCGGTGTTCCACCCATTTCCGCCACTAGGTTTCGCCTGATTTCGCATGTTTTCTTCTCACGTCTTAGCCCTTTCTTCCCTGATTGGTACGACCTGAAATGGTAGCTGATTCACACACAGCCTGAACAGAGCATGGTTGGGACGAGCTGAAATAAGTGGCCTTGAAAGGATGAGGCTGACAACTATGACATGACGAAGAATGTCCTGACCTTCTTTGGAGGCCTTTGGCAGGAATTCAAGAGGTCAGGTCAGGAATTGAGTAAACCTGAGGACAAAGTTGATCTGTTTCCTAGAAGGAAGCTTCCAGGTCAGGTCGGCTTACATAATGGCCCAAGATTCACGGGTTTTCTATTTCTGAGATCCCAGAAGGGGTCCCCACTGGTCAAAAACTATAAAAACCTCGGCCCTAAACCTGAGAAAGGTATGAAATTCCAGTATTGTTCTCCTATTTTATATTGTTCCTATTAAAAACGCTTACTGACTTAAGCATCGGAGAGGTTTCCACCAGAAAACCCCCGGTGGCCCTTTCTAACGTGTTTTTGTGGAAAGCAGGTCAGGGAATTCTCAGGTGAAGGTGCAGGCTCTCTTGGTGGTAAATTTCCTAGGTGAAACAGATGGTTTGTGGTTTATGGATATGGTTTTTATAATTATGGGCTGACGCTTTCATTAGGTCGGCGATGGTTTATGGTTTCTGATTTTTATGTCTATGGGCTGACACTTTCATAAGGTCAGTGATGGTTTATGATTTATGGATATGGTTGTATGGTTATGGGAAGAGGTTAACACTCAATTCAATTTGCGAATAATATGTTTGATTAACTTATTTTTTCTATTTGGTTAAGTGTCTATGTGAATATGTATGATTAACATATTCTTTGTTGCTTGGTTAAATGACTATGTGAGTCTTCTTGATTAACATATTTCTTGGGCTGTTTGGTTGAATGTCTACGTAAAGGTTCTTGGTTATGTTTGACTAGTATGTTCTTTAGTTGTCTGATTATGTGTTGATCTATCTTATTTTTTACTTTGTTCAATTTATTTGGACATGGGGAACTGAATAGTTTTCTTAGTTCTGTGTGGTTTCATATGTTTTTACTTGACTTATTTTGACTAATTTATGCCGGGATAACAATAATTTTATGATGAGCTTTAATAGTTGATGCTCGTAGAAAACTCCTAGATATGTTACGAGGTCGGTGAGTGTTAAGATATTGTTACCTTGTGTAAAAACTCATGGTTAATAGGTTTTATGGTTATAAGGTGATGCTTAAGTAGATGTGTTATAGGATTGGTAAGTATTATGGTGTTTTGACCTTATGGGAAAGTTCATGGTTGGCAGGTTTTATGATAATAAGGCGGTGCTTAAGAGAGTGTTTTTATGATTGAAGTATTTACATAACTTTTATTTCATGGTTCATATGGATGCAGCCTTTAAGGATTATAGGTTTATGGATTAGCTCGATTGTATTAAGGGATAAAAGATGTAGGTTTTCATAAAGTGCGATTCATTCATGGCGAACTAAAGTTATTTTATGCAGGGAGATAAAACTTGATTAAATTGAAAGAGTTGAATTATACAAATTATAAGGAGTCAATTACATCAAGAGGCAGAAGGGCGGACAAATTCATCCAAGGGGACTTCGAGCACGCTACTGAGCCCGGCCTTCACTACTGCTTGAGCCATACATTGGGTCCACCAGATAGCTTTTAGATCCTTGTCGATGTCGCCGCACGAGAAATCAAATGGGGGTAAATCGTCCTCCAATTTTTTCTCACACAGTTGGAAACTAAGCCCCGCTACCTGGGTCTGGGCTTTGGCTTGCTCAAGAGTGGTCCTAAAGTACAGCTTCGCCCCTTTTCCCACCTTAAGAAGAAAGGTCATCGTATGGCGGTAGGTCGCAATCAGACTTATCCTATAAGCTGTGACGAACCGTTGACCCACTTCACTCCTCAAGAATGTTTGAAGTCCTTCCTGGGCTCTTTCCTCAACTCCCTGCCTGCGTGCTGCGAGAACCTCCTTCTCTTTTTCATTATCCTTCTCTAGGAGGAGCCCGTCCAGCTCAGTTTGGCATTTTGCAAGCCTTCCAATCTCATATTTCATCGTCTCTACCTGGTATCTTGAAACATTTAGTTCTTCTGTCTGGGCAACTATATGATGACGTGCTTCATCCAACTCTCCTTGGGTTAAGTAAAAGCTACTCGGTCTAATTGTCGATCTGAGTCGCTAGCTCGCCACATGCCTTCTTGCAATTATGTGTAGATTCCTCTTTCGAACCGATAACTTGCAAGTGGCTGGATATTGAAGTCACGATGGGCTGGAGCTATGTTGACAAGATAGAAAAGGATGAGTTAGGGGTTATGAGCATGTTAACATATCAAGACAGCAGAAGAAAATATAAAAGGATAGTTACATGGTAAAAATACTTGGAAAGCATGGTTGCTTGTTAAGCCATCTTGAGGGTTGCAAGATATTTTTTATCTAGAATCAGCATTTGGCTCGGGAGGAAGGGCTGAAACTTGTTGGCGTCGTCACAGTGAAAGAGGCCGTTGTTCAAAACTGAGGAGCTCGAGCTGGATGCTCCCTGAGTGCGGCGACATTCTTGATGGGGGGATGCTGATCGAGCTCGGGCTCGGCTGCAAATAGCTCATTTCTTCTTACCCTTGCCCATTGAAGTAAGTAGAGGCAATTGGTCGTCAAGATTGGCGATCTCCACCGGTGTGTCTTTCGCAGCGAGAGCAATCTACACCTCCTCCTCTGTGTTTATCGTAGGAGCTGAGGAGGTCACGGCAGGAGTTGAGTCTCACTGAACCATTGTTGCGCCTTCTGAGCTCGATGATCCACTGGTGAACACAAAACTACCTGCAGAAAAAGAAAGCTGGTTATTATTTATTTTAACGCCGGTTAAAGGTTATAAAAATCTACAAAATGTTATACCTACCAAACTCAAGATTGTTCATCTGCAGAGATCGCTGACTGAGGCCCACAAAGGAATACACTCTATCTAATTCGGTAAGTTTCACCACGTTGAAGGGAAACTTATTCCATTCTTTAATCAGATCTGAATATATTTTATGAAGAGAGGGTTGTTTCTTCTCCGTGGGCACTGTCCCTTGAGGAGGGGTTACCTCCTTCCATTCCGTAAGAAATGGCCAGGGTTCATGAGAAGAAAGGAAGAAAATTTTTGATCTTCACTCATGGACTTTAGGGGAGGGGCGAATAAGGAAATGCGCTTTTTGGCTCGAATAAAGGTAGAAGTTACCTTTCTAACTTTTTATTTTGTACCAGAAGTATAAGAAATATATGTCTGGCTCTACGTTATAGTATGTACATAATATTATATATCCGGTTATAAATCTAATGGAGTTAGGAGCCATTTGAATAGGGGGACTCTGTATTTTTCGGCTGCGGCGACTAGGAAGGGATGCATAGGAAATCTAACTCCTGCCTTTACATGGTCTTCGAAAACAGTAATGTGGTAGGGGGGTCATCTGGATCATTTTTACCAGCCTCGAGCTGGACGAACTGAATGGTGTCCGGTAGGTAGATGCTTTCAATGAATGTTGCGATCAGGTTGTGATCAGGAAGTACCCAAGGATTTTCGATAGTTACCCGAGTAGTTCGGGAGAGAATGGTTAGGTCGCCATGAGTTGAAGGAAGAACAATTGTTACAGGGTTAAAGAAGAATAAATATGGGTTGGATGAATATGGGGGAGCTTGTGATTGGGTTAGAGGTATAACTTTGGGAATCTCCTCGGTTAGGGCTTTGGTTTGAGCTTCTAGCTCGTCCCATGAGGGACTCCCTGCTAGTTTTATCTACCAGACCGGTTCTGGGTTTGATAATACTTTTTCTACTATTTTTTCCGCTCAGGGGGATTTCTACAAATTCTATTTCATAGGAAATGTCGCGAATAGGTGATAAATCCATAGGACAATTAGGGTTTTGAGAATCAGAATTGGAAGAAGCTAAAATTACCATACATCAACATTAATGAAAACAGAAAATGGGGAAGGGGAAGAAAGAGACATGTTCAGAATGCAGAAACTCAAAATAATGTAATTAATGCTGAACAGTAAATTAAGTTGAGAAAATCAGGGGGACTTACTCATGATGTCGTAAAGAGATGGGTTTGTCGAGCTAAATTTATGAAGTGAAGGCGGTTTGATCTTCTTGCTGGAGATTTTTTTGAAGTTTTTTGCAGATGAAAATGGTGGAGTGTTCTCTTTTTTTATTTTTTGATATAACAAGGAATATGAAAGGACAACTATGTTAGTAAGTGGCACAAATTTGAAAAGACAGGCGAATTTTTGGGCGACGCAATAGTTTGGTAGGGCTAATTGTGGGCCATTAATTTTCTGGACCACAAGAACAATATATTACGAAGAAGTGAGTATGCAACACGTGTCCGACATAATGGCAATGTTCATTTAATGTTCGGAAGGCTGAGGTGATGTTTGATAAATTTTTTGCTTTTACCAAGAGGCGTGTGGGATTGACCTTTGGGGATAATTATGATTACATTCCACTTGATTTCCTACCTCAATCAAGTTGAATGTGGGGGAATAGCTGATACGACATTAAATATTCAGGTCGGTATGCATGTAGGTTGTTAGGTTTTTGTAAGGCGACCTCATCATTATAAGGGGCGATCTTTTGTATAGGAAGGTAAGATGTGTGTAGGAGTGGAGAAACCTTGTATGGGAGTGACGAGCTCTCATATGAGGGTTACGACCTCTTACAAGGTAAATGATATTATAACAGCTCGGTATTGAGAGCTGGGCTTTCGGGTTAGCAGGATTTCGGGCCTTAGTGGGCTAATATGGACTATGGTATGGGGTCCCAGCGGACTAAAGGCGTGGTATGGTTATTGGCCAATGGTTATTGCAGTAATTTAACGAGAGTTCTAATATCTAGTGTTACTTATCATATTGGAGAAATCCTAATTCTAAGTCAGTGGTTATTTATGGTATTGTGATTTGAATAGGAGACGAGAACCCTAGATTGGGAACACGTCTCTTGTCTATATAAAGAGGACACATGCCTCACTTTTTTCTCTAAGTTCATTTTATCCTTCTTTGAGCTCTCAAATATCATTATTTAAAATGGACTGACTTAAGTATCGGAGGGCCTACGTCAGGGATGTCCGGATTGGGTTTTGTTTTCTAGGTTGATCAGGTCGCCAGGAATCCTCTGGAGGTCTATCAGGTCGGCAAGTACGGATTTTAGTTCAATACTCTCTTTTCTAGGTGAACTAATCTTTTTGGTCGCATCACCTGGGTGCACCTTGCAAGGTGCACCCAGTAATTTAATTTATCATTGCATATAACTGACATATATCATCACATATAACTGTTACATATAATCATATGTAACTCATACATATCATCTCAAATAATTGAAATTCTAAACCTAAAATCTAAAACCCTAAAATTAAAAAAAATAAACCTAAAACAAAAAACAAAACCCTGAAATGGAAAACTAACCATTAAACTCTAAAATCTAAATTTCTATTATATATCATCACATATAACTGACACATATCATCATATATAACTAACACATATCATCACATGTAACTTGTAGAATATAGATATTTGGCGGGACCCTAAAATGGAAAACTAAATTAAAAAAATGAAAAAATAAATCTTAAAATGGAATATTAAACCCTAAACATGGAAAAGTAAACCCTAAAGTGTAAAATTAAATCCTAAAGTCTAAAATTTTGTCACATACCATCATGTATAACTATCATATATCATCACGTATGACTGAATGATAATAAATATTTATATGGTGAACCTAGCAAGGTTCACCCAGGTGCATATAATAAACTTCCAATGAAAATTATACCGTAAACAAATATTAACTATTATAAATACTTCTTTAACTATGATAATCTTTTACATATATATAGTGCTGTCATCCTTGATATTTTTAAACACGTGAGAGGGAACAACACACGTGATATATATATATATATATATATATATATATATATATATATATATAGGAGTGGGTTCAAATGAGAACCATGTCCTTATTTGCGAAACTGCGAACTAGTGCTTTTATTTTATACCAGCAGTGCTTTTATTATACAATCACAGTGCTTTATTAATATTTCAGTTATATACACCAGTAGTGATTTTATTATACAATCCTAATGCTTTTAACTAATTAGGGAAATATACAAAAAACCTGATCCATCCATTTAATTTGATCTAAGGGTTCACAAATAAGGACATGGTTCTGATTTGTACATATTTGTATGTGATTTTCGTGTGTGCTTGCATTGTGTGTTGTTTGTTTTAAGGGGTTTTAGGTTTATCTTTTCCTCATTTTTCTTCCTTTTTATGTTTTTCGTATCGTATCTCATTTAATGTTTTTCTACCTTATTTTATAGGTAATCATCTAATTTCGCTTTATTTTTGTGTTTCAGCTCGAAACGAAGAAGACAGGACGAGCGACGTGCCGAAGTCCTGTGGACACACGCAACCAGCGCCTGCGTCGGTCGATGCTTGGTCGATGCAAACTTGCAGTGATTTCGATCCTGGCTCATGTCGGTCGACGCACTGCCTGGTCAGCGCGAGCGCCTGGCACGTGTCGACGCCGACGCTTCGCCCGTGTCGGTCGACGCTCCAGAAGTTTGAGCGGTTATTTTCGGAAAAATCTATATAAACTCATTGGTTCCTTCAGAAAATGAGTGCTGGAACTTGGGGGAAGGTTCAAAAATTGCAGAGACCCCTCGACTCTTGCCCCCTTTCGATTACATGTGAGATTTGGGATGAAGAGTTGAAGATCTCAAGTTCAAGTCTTCGTTTCCTTGTTTGTTCTTCATTTTCATTTTACTTTTCACTGTTTAAACTTTAGTTTCTTAGATTATATATGTTAGATAGATTAGTTCGTCGTTTGTAATTTAATTACTAGTTTGAACGTCGTTACTTTTCCAGGTTAATTCGTAAACTTTCACTTTCTCTCTTTTGCAAATTTGAATGATTTAATTGCTTTAGTAGTTTATATCTTTCTTGCCATCTTAGTTGATTAGATGCTTGGTAATTTTCATGCTTTCAATTGTTGAAGTTCTTCTTTTGAATATGTTATTGCTTATAGGCTAGAATTTATTGTTCTAGTGACTAGAGTCATTTAGAACCATCTCTCGGGATGATTCGACGCTCGATCGACGAGTCGGGATTGACAACCCTGGCTCGTAGGTAAGGTGCTCGATGAAATTCCTTAGTGATCGTGGAGATGATTCTAGCGCACTATAACCCTCACTTTCTTAATCGTCTCAAGGCTTTTGATTTTATTTAATTCATCGCATTAGATGTTATAACTCTCAAACCAAATTGGATCGTGTGTTTAGTTTAGTCTTTTCTTTCGTTTTTATGTTCGTAAAACCAAACACTGAAATAACTTCTGATTAGTCTTCTTTGTGATTCGACTCGAGTCCAACTTACCATCTACAGCTGCTCCATTCTCTTGCGGACGAGATTTTTGTTTTTAAATAAAAAGTAGGTGTAAAAAGTTCGATTCAAAAATTTGGCGCCGTTGTCGGGTAAGGCCAAAGGTCGTGATTTTTGGTGTTTGCTCTTAGTGATTCTTGTTTGTGTTCTTAATTGTTTGTGTGTGTTAATGTTTGTTTGTGATTTTTGTTTTTGTTCTTTCCGGTACGCTTAATCTTGTTTGTTGAGTGTTGTGCTTTGTAGCCACATCTTTGAAAATTCGAGGTTAATTGGACTGAAGATGGCAAACTATCGATCTAGTTCGCCATATGATAACTTTCGATTGTCAAGTCCCTTCATCGTATTATGACCCGTATGCTCCGAGCGGTTGAGAATGGGCCAATGCTTTTGATTATTACAGTCCATGTTGTTTCACCCAAAAATATGAAAACGCCTGAACCTTGCGCTTTTCCCGACCTGCACACACAAACACGTCATAAAAGGACCACCGGGGGTTTTCCGGTGGAAACCTCTCCGATGCTTAAGTCAGAAAGCGTATAAAGTGTTTCTTGTGAACAAAGCAAGGAATGCAAAAAGAATGGTATACCTCTCTCAGCCTTGGATCTGAGGTATTTATAGTTTCCCTTAGTGTGGACCCCTTCCGGGATCTCGAAAACAGAGGCCGCGAATCAGGGGCCGTTAAGCAACAAATTCTGACATGTGGTCCCTCTTGTCCCCTCAGTGGAGGTCAGGATGCCAGGTCAGCCCTGATCCTACTCTCCCTTTCTATTCCAGGTCAGGTCATCAAGCCTGCCTTAATGCAACTCTCTAAGGGTTATTTCATAGGAAACCCTAACCAGGTCAAGATAATTCCTGAGCCGTTGTAATCCTATCTTCAACATCTACTCTGTCTTTAAGGAGACCAGGTCATACCTTGCCTAGGACTGAGCCGGCCTGATTTCCTTTCTTTTCCCCAAGTTATCTTAAATCAGATCTACCCCAATCCGGGTTTGACCTATTTATGCCACATCAACTCCTCCCATCGAAATAGTTGGGGTAGATCTGTAAAACTCCATAAATTTTTGAAATAAATGTTGTCCCACATTTTTCTTGTTTCTCGTACTCGTACAAATCCCTAAAAATCCGCCTGGTGACCAGGCCTAATCATTGGAATTAGTGGTGTCGGCCCATATTCCCAAACGATTACCATACCCACACGTCTTTCCAAGTACTGACAAGTCAGCGGCGTGTGACCTACCTTAGGACGGTTGGCGTTCCAGCTCACCACCTAGGGTACTGTTCACCTGCCAATATTAAATGTGGGGATCCCATCAAATCCCACTTTTCCTCAATTTTCATTTTTTGAATTCATCCACTTGCCTTTTATTCCCGCTGGACTCTCCCCCTCTCTCACTTTCATATTTTCGCTTTTGCAAAAATTCTCGAGTTTTTCTTTTTTCTCTCTAATACTCCGGCAAACTTTCCGATTCAGTTTTTCCCAGTTCAGTTTCTCCGGCCACCCTCGTAGACCAGGTACATTCCTTAGTCTTTTCTCTTTTAATTTATGATAATGTCATCATCCGTTCCTCTTCCCGACGTTCCTCCGGCTACTTCTCCTTCTCCGGAAGTGAGAGTCGACTCTTCCTCGCCATCCGCCGCTCCAGATGCGGCAGTAGTTTCTTTGTCCTCGCTATCCGCTGCTCCAGAGGCGGCGGTGGTTTCTTAATCTTCGCCATCTGCCGCTCTAGAGGCGGCGGCGGTTTCTTCATCTTCCCCGTCTGCCGCTCCAGAGGCGGCGGCGACCACTTTATCATCATCCAGACTAGAATACCCTCCGACTATTCCAGATCATCCGAAGGTCACCTCCACCTTAGTGACATATCTATTGAGGAATTCCACCATAAGTATAAGTTCCCTGAACTGTTTGATCCTCGCAGCCCTCCGGCGGGTATCCTAGCATGTCAAGCACCGGCTGGCTGGTTGACTTTCTACGTTGACCAGTTTCAGGCGGGCTTGCGCCTCCTGGTAAACCCTCTGATGTTAGAAATCGTCACCATGTACAAAATCACCATCTTCAAGTTCACCTCCAATTCATTCAGGATCATGGTATGTTATAATCTGGCCATGCGTTATGCTAGTCTGGATCCTACAGCTCATACCTTCTTTCAGCTTTTTCAAGCGAAGAGCTCTCACCCAGGCTGCTTCTATCTCTCCGCCAGACCTAGCGTTCACTTCCTATATAAACTCCCTTTTTCCAATAAGGCCTGGAGGAAGAAATTTTTATTTGTTTATTGTAATGGGGGCTGGGGTGTCGACCCTAAGCCCATCGAGAAGCTACCCTTCTACCAACACTTATCCATCGCATACAGGTCTCCTCATTTGCAAAAAACCATTTCCATCCTTAATGGGAATCCCCTCCATGTCACTGAACTCCTCCTTCCCTTTGTCTTGGACTTTTTCAATGAATGACTAGAAACGGGTCCTCTAACCCGAGAAATTGGTATATTTTCTTTCATCCTGGTCTGTCTCTCTGCATTTTATTTTTCATAGGTCTTAACTTTTCCTCCTTTCCACTTATCAGAAAGGATGATGCGCCAGATGATTGCTGCCGCCACAAAGGAGGCTCCAGAAACAACCGCCCAAGAATTGGGTCATTCGCCATCTGTCCTGGTCCCAAGTTCCGCTCCTTCCCAAGCACGGGGCCCCATCTCTTCTCAAGCTCCAGGCTCTAGCTCTTCGCTGCTTCCACCTCACGCCATAGCTGCTAGGAGCCCCTCCTCTGAATCCAAAGAGGATGTCATTCCTCTGGCCAAGAGGCCACGTGTAGCTCAGGGCAGTCGAGCTCTAACGACCTCTGCTCCAATCTCTCACAGCACTCCAATCACTCGCAACGCTCCTCCTCCCATTAATTCAGTCCTCGACTGTTCAGGAGAGGTAGCTCTCCAATATATGTGCAGGCAAATGCTACCAGTGGACCAGCCATATCTAGAGAAGATGACCGATCGCGAGCTCTTGGAGTCTTGGTGCCAAGACGAAGCGCGAGTAAATTTTCCTTCCCTTAACTTTCGTCTTTACATTTTTTGCTCAAGTAATCAGGCTCTCTCCAAGAAGGCCCTCTTGGCCACTCGAGCTACGAGATCTATGATCTAGTTCGACGTGATCAAATAAAATAAAGAACTGCGCATGAAGGAGGAACGTTTAAAGGCTCTGGCTAAGTAGCGAGGAATCGAACTGAAAAAGCAGAGGGGTGAGCTAACGGGTCAAAAGGATGAGATATCCAAGTTGAAGGATGAGATAACCGAGGTGAGGAGAGCCCAGGCGAAGATGATGGAGACAGCGCATTCTGAGGCGCGGGACGAGGCCCTAGCAGAAGCGAGGAGCCTTGCCGACGAGGTTCGGGCAAAATCCAGAGAAGGATTTTAGACTGAGTACTTAAACTCCGAAAAGGGCTTGGGTTTGGTTCAGATAACCAGGGAGGAGACTCGTCGAGCCTTCCTGAGGTCCAAATAGCTTTACATGCTGCTCGTTCCGGAGGCCCTAGGCTATTATCATTTTTGCCTGGACTAACAAGAGAAATGGGCCTCAGAGCATTCCGGGGCTCCCTTTGATCGGAAGCTGCCTCTAAAGACACCTCCTGAGCCCACCTCATTCACTTATGCTCCAGAGCAAAATTATCTGCATACTTCCGGGGCAGCAGAGTTTGCTGAGCATGTCCTCTCCAAACTTCATTCTCCTGTACCTGAGCAGTCTCAGCCAGACCAGGCTTTTGCTTTGGCTGTTCCTGATTCTTCTCCCTCCCCAACCTTCGCAGGTCTGGGTGAGCTTCCGGGTGGGGCTTCTCCAGGTGCCTTATCTGAGGTTGCCATGGAACAATTGGCGGCAGAGCTAGACGCTGAGCTGGGTACCGAGACTTAGGTTTTTAGGATAGTTCATTTTGTTTTTCTTTCAGTCAGACCTGTTGTTTTCCTGTGTGGCTGGTCTGGTTTTTGTCTTTTCTTGAATTTGTACGCTGAAAAATTTTAATGGTAATAAATGCCTTTTGTTTTGTAATGACTCTTGGGCTTCTAGGGTTTCCTGATTTTTTGGAAACCCTAGTACTTTTGATTCCTTGGCACGTGCCGTCGTTCTTTTATACATGTGCATGTATAATTCAGTTTTTCTTCAATTTCTACAATGGCTTCTTCTTCCTTACTTGAAGAGCTCGATTATGTGAAACGAAAGAACATCTCTTTGTTCGTCAAAAATTTCAAGCTCTCTGATAAACTGACTGTGCTCCGGGAGAAGATCAGCTATCTGTATCGCCTCCTGGAGAGGAAAAGACAGAAGAAACGCCACTATAAGTGAGAGTGGGCTGATCTGCGTCAACTGAATTGTCAGTTGCAGGTGGAGAAGGCCGACTTGACGGAGTTGGTGAGCCAGTTGACTATTGCTGCCGGAGAAGCTCATGCCATATCTGAGCGAGCTGACAAGTATCGCCAGCGGTACCACGAGACTGTGCGTGAGCTGTGGCCTGTCTGCCGTGTTTTGGCTGCTGATCGGAGGGCCTCTTCTTCGCATGTCTAAATATCTCCGAGATTTTTGTTGAATTTTCTGTTCTTCTGTTTCATTTCCTGCATTGTTAATCAATTTCGCCAGCCTGTGTAGAAGTCATAAGCAATTTCTTGTATTGCCAGAATGCTATGATAAATACAAGAGTATTTTTTCCGAAATTTTTAGATTGATTCTTATTTTTGTTTCATCAAATCAAGAGAATTAGGGCTTTTCACATCTTTAGACAATCCAGGCTTTTGATCTTACCGTTAGGTCTGGAGAATTGAGGCATTTGCCCTTGTTCAGATCTGTATCGACCCAAGTTGAGCATCTTATGTACAACGGCCTTAAGCCATTTCTGACTTAGGCTAATAGCCAGATCAGGCATTGCACGAGTATCCCGATTTAGCCAATACTAGCCTAAACTGATGATCAGGTCAGGAACATGGAGCATCCGCCCTTATCCAATCCTGGCTTAAACTGACAATCAGGTCAGGAAAATGGGGCATCCGCCCTTAGCCAATCCTGGCTTAAACTGACAATCAGGTCAGGAAAATGGGGCATCCGCCTTAGCCAATCCTAGCTTAAAATGACAATCAGGTCAGGAAAATGGGGCATCCGCCCTTAGCCAATCCTGGCTTAAACTGACAACCAGGTCATGGAAAATGGGGCATCCGCCCTTAGCCAATACTGGCTTAAACTGACAATTAGGTCAGGAAAATGAGGCATCTGCCTTAGCCAATCCTGGCTTAAACTGACAATCAGGTCAGGAAAATGGGGCATCCGCCCTTAGACAATCCTGGCTTAAACTGACAATCAGGTCAGGAAAATGGGGCATCCTCCCTTAGCCAATCCTGGCTTAAACTGACAATCAGGTCAGGAAAATGGGGCATCCGCCCTTAGCCAATCCTGGCTTAAACTGACAATCAGGTCAGGAAAATGGGGCATCCGCCCTTAGCCAATCCTGGCTTAAACTGACAATCAGGTCAGGAAAATGGGGCATCCGCCCTTAGCCAATCCTGGCTTAAACTGACAATCAGTTCAGGAAAATGGGGCATCCGCCCTTAGCCAATCCTGGCTTAAACTGACAATTAGGTCAGGAAAATGGGGCATTCTCCCTTAGCCAATCCTGGCTTAAAGAAATTCGCGCTTTGGCAGACAGAAATAAAACTGCATTATTATTATATAAATAAACTTTGCAAAATTAAATTACACATCAAATTTTCGTAAATTCAAAATGTTCCATGCTCGGGGTATCTCAACCCCATCCATTTCTCCCAATTTGTAAGCACCACCGGCCATGATTTGCGTGACCCGGAATGTCCCTTGCCATGTACCATCCACCTTTCCCTTAGCTTTTCCCAAATCAGCTCTTCTTAAGACCAGATCTCCTACCTGGAAATGCCTCTTGACCACATATTTATCATAAGCTGTTTGATTCTTCCCTTAATATGTTCCATCCTTACAGCAGCTCTTTCCCTTTTTTCCTCCACCAAATCCAGGGCATCCTGAATCAATAGCTCATTTTGCTCCTCCGCGAAGTTTTGGACTCTATGGGTTTCCATACTGATCTCGGCGGGGACCACAACATCCATACCGTAAACCAGACTAAATTGTGTTTCCCCCGTGCTCTCCTTGGGATTAGTCCTGTATGCCCACAGAGCTGAGCTGAGCTCGTCTACCCATCTGCCTCCTTCCTTCTCCAG
This sequence comes from Phtheirospermum japonicum, assembly GCA_014905375.1. Taxonomy (NCBI): domain Eukaryota; kingdom Viridiplantae; phylum Streptophyta; class Magnoliopsida; order Lamiales; family Orobanchaceae; genus Phtheirospermum; species Phtheirospermum japonicum. The sequence goes on along the minus strand of BMAC01000260.1, from coordinate 552,548 downwards.
ACGTATTTTAATTCCCTGTACGATGATTCGGTTGGTTACTTCAACTTGTCCATTGGCTTGCGGATGGCAGACAGATGTGAAGTGTTGATCAATTTTCATTTTAACACACCAGGCCTTGATTCTGGCACCCATGAATTGGGTGTCATTATCTGAAACCAAGATTTTAGGAATGTCAAACTGACAGACTACATTCTTCCATAAAATCTCATCACCGCATCCTCTGTAATTTTTGCTAAGGCCTCAGCTTCTACCCACTTGCTGAAATAATCGATGGCTACTATAAAGAACTTCTTTTGGGCAGGGGCTGTGGGGAAGGGGCCAACCAAGTCCATTCCCCATTTAGAAAATGGGCAAGGAGAGCTCATCATCAAGATCTCTTCTGCAGGTTTGTGTATTAAGGGCGAGTTCCTTTGGCATTTGTCACAAGTCCAGACAAAATTCTCCGCTTCCTTTCTTAGTTGTGGCCAAAAGTATTCTACTCTCAGGACCTTGCTCGACAGGGCTCTAGCACCCATGCGATTACCACAACATCCTTCATGGACTTCTCTAAGAACATGAGTGCCTTCTTTAGAGCATAGACATCGTAAAAGGGGCTTCCCAAACCCCGAAATAGCTCTCCCTTAATCAAGCAAAATCGTGCAGACCTGGTTTTTACCTTCCCCGCCTCTTTCATATCTTCTGGCAGCTCTCCCTCCTCCATGTATGTTTTGATGGGGGAGCACCAGTCCTCTCTCTCAATCACCGAGCACACCTATTCTGTCTCGATTTCCTTATCCACCATTAATAAAAGTGATCACCCTCTCCTAGAAATCTACAGCTGAGCTAGATACCTTAGCTAGATAATATGCTCTCCCATTCTCTTCTCTAGGAATTTGAAGAACCGTCAGGGCCTTCATATCGTTGGCCAGCTTTTTGAACCGATCCAGGTATGTCTGCATATGTTCATCTCTCATTTCAAAATCGCCACTTATCTGCTTACAAACTAATTACGAATCCACTTTTGTGCACACCTGCTCGGCTCCCAAGTCTTTTGCCATTTGAATTCCTCTTAGGAGGGCTTCATACTCAGCCATATTATTGGACAGGGAATAATTCATCCATATCGCATACTCAGTAGCTACACCTGCTGGGTCAATCAATACTATTCCCGCACCACAGCCCTGATTGCCTATCGAGCCATCAGTGAAGACCATCCACTCTTTTTCTTCCTCGGGATAGCTGGTCATTTCCTGCAAGAAGTCAACCAGTGCCTGAGCTTTAATAGTTGTTCTGGCCTCAAAGGCTATGTCAAACTCACTGAGCTCGATTATCCATTTAACCAGCCGTCCTGACGCCTCCGGCTTATCCATGATGGTTTTCAACGGTAGGTTGGTTCGTACGATTATGCTATGCGAAAGAAAATAAGGTCGCAATTTACGTGTTGTGCCAACCAAGGATAACATTGCTCTCTCTAATTCCACGTACCGAGTTTCTGCATCATGCAATACCTTGCTCCAATAGTATATAGGTTTCTGCATTTTGCCCTCTTCCCTGAGCAAGACAGAGCTGACGGCCTGTTGTCCTACTGACAAGTAAAGGATCAAAGGTTCGCCTTTGTTGGTTTGGTGAGCAAAGACATGTCGGACAAATGCTCTTTCAACCTTCTAAATGCTTCCTCACATTCCTCACTCCACTGGAACCTAGCCTTCTTCCGTAAGACTTGAAAAAATGGTAAGCTCTTCTCAGCTGAGCGTGAGACAAAACTACTTAGGGCGTTGATTCGACCAGCCAGACATTACATCTCTTTAACGTTCCTGGGTGCCTGCATATCCAGGATAGCTCTTACTTTTTTTTGGTTGGCTTCGATCCCCTTCTCTGTAACCATGTACCCCAGGAATTTGCCAACTCTGACCCCGAATGCACACTTCTTGGGGTTAAGCTTCATCCTGTAGTTCCTTAGAGTATCGAAGGTTTCTCTCAGATCATCCACATGCGAGGCCTCCCTCACGCTTTTAACTAACATGTCATCCATGTATGCCTCCATGTTTCCCCTTAACTGCGCTTTGAACATTTTATCCACCAGCCTCTGATACGTGGACCCTGCATTTTTTAGCCCAAAAGGCAAGACCACGTAACAGTTCGTTCATTTCGAACTTATAAAGCTAACCCGCTTCCAGTCTTCCTCCGTGACCCTAATCTAGTGATAGCCTTGCAAGGCGTCCATCATGCTCAATAGCTCGCAACCCGATGTGGAATCAACTAACTGGGCTATCCTAGGGAGGGGGTAGTGGTCCTTGGGGCAAGCACGGTTAAGATCACAAAAATCTATACCCATGCACCAGTCATCCTTAGTCTTGGGGACTAATACTGCATTGGATAGCCACTCGGAAAATTGTATTTCCTGAATGTGCTTGGCTTTTAGCAGTTTCTCAACCTCAACCTCGATTATTGCCTCCTTCTATGGACCAAAATTACGCTTCCGTTGTTTCACAGGCTTTTCTCCAGGACTGATGTTAAGGTGGTGCTCGACGACTGCTGGGTCTATTCCCACCAGGTCCTGTGGAGACCAAGCAAAGACGTCAGCCTTATTTCTCAGAAATTGGACTAGGTCTACCAAGATTTCCGGGCTCAAGGTCGTCCCCACACGCACAACCCTACTATCATCCCCCGGGACTACCTCGACCATCATCAAACCTTCTTCTCTCTGAGCCAGCTTTGGCATCGATTTCTCCACCCTAGCTCTCTTGCTCTGTCTTTCTTCTTCATTACGCCGGATGCATTTGACATACGTCTGCTTGGACGCATACTGGTCTCCCCTAACCTCGCCTGTTCCATCCTGAGCAGGAAACTTCAATTTCATTTGATACACTGAGATTACTGCTTGGAACTGGCTCAAGAATGTTCGCCCCAGCATAACATTGTACGAGGATGGCGCATCTACCACCAAAAATCGCACTGTCTTGGTCATCCTCTATGGCTCTTCTCCTAGTGTAACCAAAAGTCTTACTGCTCCCAAGGGTTTCAAGGCTCCACCTGCAAACCCTACCAATGAAGTTGTCACTTCCTCCAACTCCACATCAGGCCTTAGCTGCCGATAATAGTCATAGAAAAGGATGTCAGCAGAGCTTCCTATGTCAACAAATACTCGCTTCACATTGTAATTCGCGATGGTGGCCGTTACGACTAAGGCATCCATGTGAGGAGCCAAGATATCATACTCATCTTCAGAGCCGAAACATATGCTCTGACTTGGTGCTATCTGTCCCACCTCTCGCATCTTCCTGATCAGGTCTCTTGCAGCTCGGACATAGCTGTGTTGAGTTCGTTTAGAGTGCTCATCCCACTCACCACCCGTGATCATCTGAATTTCTCCTCGTATGATTTGGGCCTGGTCATTACGTTTTCCCCCATTCCGCTCACTATCCCGTTCACGCTTGTTCCCCTGGGGCTGATCCTGACTGCGGTAGACAGACCTGGGCTCTTCTCTCCTCACCTTTACATATTCTTTAAGGTGCCCAGCCTGCACCATTCTTTCCAACTCATCCTTCAAATGGGTGCACTGATCCGTGTTGTGCCCGTACTCATTATGATACCGACAGAATCCGTTAGACCTTTCTATCCTAGGCTTCTGCAAATAAGTCTTAGGCAATTTGAGGTCTAGATGCCTCTCTATCGCTTACAAGATCTCCCCTTGAGGGGTCGCCAGGGGCGTGTACCTGTCGAAGCGAGGCCATCCTCCCGACAGGTCTGGCATAGATTTCTTCGACGGTGCTCTCTCCTCTCTGTCGTATCTCTCTCTCTTCTTTTCTCCTTCCTCCTTGATCTTTAGGGCCTCCTCCAAATGGATGTATTTCTCTACCCTCTCTAAGAGTTCTCCAAACTTCAGAGCTGGCTTTACAACCAATGACTAGAAGAATTCTCCTCTCTTGAGGCCCTGTGCCAACGCGTTCACTAAGAGCTCTTCCGACGCAGAAGGCACCTCAATCTTTGCATCTGTAAACCGGTTAATATACGTGCGCAGGCTTTCATTCTCTTTCTGTTTCAGGCTAAACTGCTCGAGGGCATTTTTTGGTATTTCCGACAGCTGGTGAACTGGTGCAGAAATGCCGAGCTGAACTCGTCAAAGTTGCTAATAGATCGCGGCAGTAACTGACTAAACCAAAGCTGGGCTGATTTAGTGAAAGTCATGGGGAAGACCCGACACATGACTGCGTCCGAAAACTTATGTACAGCTGTGACAATCTCAAAATGGCTCAGATGATCCCATGGGTCGGTTTTCCCACTATATTTGAAACCCAGAGATCTATATGAGGCCAGCACATCATCAAGCATGACCTCCTCCGTGCTGGGACCGCATCTACGCACGCCATCTTCTTCTTGAATTCCCTTACTTCTTTTTGCAAGCTTTGCATCTGCTCAGCCAGGTCTGGATTAGCCCGACTCGATGTTTCACTGTCAGAGGTAGAGAAGAGCTCGTCCCTGTCCTAGAGGGGGGTGCGATTTGTGCGCTGGCCACGCAATGGTTCCATTTTTGCTAGCGGAACCGTCCAATCTGGTGGTGTGTTGGATGGCGGCACTGGAATCTCCGCGAACTTCTTCTCCACGGCCACTTCCACAACTTTTCCGATGAGCTCAGACAGCTGCCTGGGGAGATTTTCGTTCAACAACCCGCCGTTGGATGGTGTTGGTCCTTCAAAAGGGGGTGTCATGGTGACATATCCGGTTGCTACCGATGGTTCTGCCCTTTCTGGTCTCGTTGTTGACGGTCCTGCCGACCGCGGCATGCCCCCTGGTGCGGCGGAGCTTGGCGTGCCACCCAGTTCCCCCACCTGATTTTGTCTTAAACCATATGAAGCCATATGTAACTCACGTCTTAGCTAAAATTCCCCACAGACGGCGCCAATTGTTTCACCCAAAAATATGACAACGCCTGAACCTTGCGCTTTTCTCGACCTGCACACACAAACACGTCATAAAAGGACCACCGGGGGTTTTTCGGTGGAAACCTCTCTAATGCTTAAGTCAGAAAGCGTATAGAGTGTTTCTGGTGAACAAACAAAGGAATGCAAAAAGAATGACATACCTCTCTCAGCCTTGGGGCTGAGGTATTTATAGTTTTCCTCAGTGGGGACCCCTTCCGGGATCTCAGAAACAAAGGCCGCGAATCAGGGGCCGTTAAGAAACAAATTCTTATATGTGGTCCCCCTTGTCCCCTCAGTGGAGGTCAGGATGTCAGGTCAGCCCTGATCCTGCTCTCCCTTTCTATTCCAGGTCAGGTCATCAAGCCTGCCTTGATGAAACTCTCTAAAGGTTATTTCATAGGAAATCCCTACCAGGTCAGGATAATTCCTGAGCCGTTGTAATCCTAGCTTCAACATATGCTCTGTCTCTAAGGAGACTAGGTCATACCTTGCCTAGGACTTAGCCGACCTGATTTCATTTCTTTTCCCCAGGTTATCTTAAATCAGATCTACCCGAATCTGGGTCGGACCTATTTATGCCACATCACATGTCCTTCATATTGCTATCAGTTAGGTCAATATGGGGAATGAAGTGTAAAGAATCTATGACGTGTGATGTTCAATCCGGGTCTGACCTAATTATGCCACATCACATGTCCTTCTTTACACGTCTTAAGGCTATTATGATCTGAGTTTTGATGATTCTTACCCGAGCGCTGACTCGTATGCTCCACCATTTCAAGATTTCTATTCTTCGAGCTACGACGTTTACACTCCACCCACCTCTCATGAATATATTTTGATCGACGATCCTAATGCCATAATTTCTCAAGAACTTTTAGCCGAGATCGTGGAAATGACTCGGCGTATGGATGAACGCATAGAACACCTTGATATTCAATTAGAGCAATTTGACAACAAGGTGTACGGGCTTGACCAACCTTATCATGAGGAGATGCCCATCGTTGATGTGGAAGATTCCATCTTGGTTGAGGACAGTTCAAGCTCTAATGATCTTTGGAAAGATGTATGCAAGGATGTGGAGTTGACGGGTGAGAAGAAAGAATCGGAGGAAGGCATTACCACTTTCGTGCGGTTTGATGATGAAGTTGTGTTAGTTTTGGAGGAGAGTGAGATTATTGAGTCACGTTTTGAACCACCCGAAGCTTTGTTGAAACTCAATTTTGAGGTGGTGGACAAGATAGTCAAGAAAGTGCCCGACCACCCCATGTTACAATTGCCCTTTGATATCTTCGTGGTGATCGATTACTCGCAGTTCCGACCTCCAAAGCTAGTTGGAGTTTTCACCTCATTCATATAGGGACTTACTTTTCGTGCCCGCCTTAGTGATTATCATCACCAATTCTTGCTCTTGGAGAATACCAAGGCGTGGAAAAATCATCATATATTTTTAGACCCGGGATGACATCAAACGTGGACTCTGTCAAGCTAGAGACATTAAACGAGAGCTTCTTGGGAGGCAACCCAAGCCCTTTTAACTTTGTTTGTTTTGTGTGTCTTGTTTCTTTTGTTTTAGTTCCCCTTCGATGTTAAAGCCCGTTGGATGATCTTGGATGCTCGACTCATCACCACAAGCGCGATCTCAGGGACATCTCTCTCTTTCTCTTACCTTTTACCATTCTTAGCTTAATTTTTCGTATTATACAATGTGGGAATTGTATGGTTTAAGAGTGGGGGGGGGGGGGGTTTGTCCTTGGTTAGTAAATTTTTGTATGCTTGCTTGTGGTTGATTTGATTCGTGTGTATTTATATTTACTGGAACCTTGACGAAGTTACGTGGTTAGATGCTTTGGTTAGGATATTTAAACTTCCGTTTGAACAATAGTGTAATTATGGGGAATGAAGTGTAAAGAATCTATGACGTGTCTTCTATTCTTGTTCATTCTAACGAGTCGAATTCTCTTTACTAGCACCATTTTCAGTTAGCCTCTATAGGACTTTATGTAATTTTTATTTTTTATTTTTTTTGGAGACGTTAAAACTCCATGTGCGAAATTGAGGAATGATATCAGTTACACTTAGAAACATAAGATTGGAGTCAATGAAATCTCTTTTTTGATTTATGTAAATTATGCTCATTTAGTACCTCATCTCTATGGGTACTCATATAAAAAAGTGAAAAAGAAAAGAAAAAAAAGAAAAAAAATAAGTACAAGAAGAGAAATCCTTGTACAAGTTAAGTTCTTAATTTTATTTTTATTTCTTAGATTGTATTGTTAAAGAGTTGTATAGATGACTGGGCTAGTCGGGTGACGACTTGGTGGTTTGTTCAGGGATAGACTTTGGCCGAGAAATGGATGGGTGGCGTACATGGAGGTCAACTCATTACTTTTAGGTGTTCGAAAGCTAGTTTAAATCTCTTATCTCAACGTTATCATGCCGTCCTTTTAGTTAGATTTTAGTCGATTTAATGCATTAACTCTTGAATCATTTGAATGCATTAGTTTAAATCTCTTATCTCAACGTTATCATGTCGTCCTTTTAGTTGAGTTTTTAGTCGATTTAATGCATTAACTCTTGAATCATTTGAATGCATTAGTGATTAGGTCATCGGGTAATTAGATTTTCTTGTCTACGTCTAGATTTGATTTTGCTTAAGGACAAGCAAAAAGCTAAGTGTGGGGGAGTTGATTTGTACATATTTGTATGTGATTTTTGTGTGTTTTTGCATTGTGTGTTGTTTGTTTTTAGGGGTTTTAGGTTTATCTTTTCCTCATTTTTATTCCTTTTTATGTTTTTCGTTTCATATCTCGTTTAATGTTTTTCTACCTTATTTTATAAGTAATCATCTAATTTTGCTTTATTTTCATGTTTCAGCTCGAAATGAAGAAGACAGGATGAGCGACGTGCCGAAGTCCTGCGGACATACGTAACCAGCGCCCGCGTCGGTCGATGCACCGTCGACGTAAACTTGCAGTTGCATAGATCCTGGATTACGTCGGTCGATGCATTTCCTGGTCGATGCGAGCACCTGGCACGTGTCGACGCCGACTCTTCACTTGCGTCGGTCGACGCTCTAGCAGTTTGAGCGGTTATTTTCGGAAAAATCTATATAAACTCATTGGTTCCTTCAGAAAATGAGTGCTGGAACTTGGGGGAAGGTTCGAAAATTGCAGAGACCCCTCAGTTCGTGTCCCCTTTCGATCGCATGTGAGATTCGGGATGAAGAATTGAAGATCGCAAGTTCAAGTCTTCGTTTCCTCGTTTGTTCTTCATTTTCGTTTTACTTTTCATTGTTTAAATTTTAGTTTCTTAAATTTTATATGTTAGATAGATTAGTTCGTAGTTTGTAGTTTAATTGCTAGTTTGAACGTCGTTACTTTTCTAGGTTAATTCGTAATCTTTCACTTTCTCGCTTTTGCAAATTTGAATGATTTAATTGCTTTAGTAGTTTAATTCTGATTTCTTGCAATCTTAGTTGTTTAGATGCTTGGTAATTTTCATGCTTTCAATTGTTGAAATTCTACTTTTGAATATGTTACTGCTTATAGGGTAGGATTTATCTTTCTATTGCTTAGAATCATTTAGAACCATCTCTCGGGATGACTCGACGCTTGATCGACGAGTCAGGTTTTACAACCCTGGCTCGTAGGTAATGTGCTCGATGAAATTTCCGAGTGATCGTGGAAATGATTTTAGCGCACTAGAACCCTCGCTTTCATAATTGTTTCAAGGCTTTTGTCTTTATTTAATTCATCGCATTAGATGTTAGAACTCCCAAACCAAATTAGATTGCGTGTTTAGTTTAGTATTTTCTTTCGTTTTTATGTTCGTAAAATCAAACACCAAAATAACGTCCGATTAGTCTTCCTTGTGATTCGACTCGAGTCCAACTTACCACCTACAGTTGCTCCGTTCTTTTGCGGATGAGCTTTTTATTTTTAAATAAAAAGTAAAAGTAAAAAGTTCGATTCAGGTTCTCATTTTTACTTATATATATATATATATATATATATATATATATAGGTGTGGGTTCAAATGAGAACCATGTCATTATATACGAACCTGCGAACTAGTGCTTTTATTATACACCAGCAGTGCTTTTATTATACAATCACAGTGCTTTATTAATATTTTAGTTATATACACCAGCGGTGCTTTTATTATACAATCCTAATGCTTTTAATTAAATAAGGAAATACTCAAAAGATCTGATCCATCCATTTAATTAGATCTAAGGCCCATAATTGACCCTAGGTTCACATATAGGGACATGGTTCTCATTTGAACCTAATCCTATAATATATACATATATATATATATAAAATTGAATTGCTGTATTAGAAAATTCCAATATAAGTCATGATATTTATTGTCTTGCTCGTGTAAAACACAAAGTGTATATTATTATTATTTTTTAAATTAGACATCATAATATTTTAAACTTCATCAAATGATAAAATATAAGGACAAACAATTATGAATTACACACCACCCTCATTGCGGCATTTAATAAATAAGAGATTATTTTTGAATGTAACATGTTTTTCATATATTATTCAACAATAAACTTTTCAAAAATAATGGGCAAATACTTGTATGAGACCGGTCTCATACTATGAGACCACATTTAACCCAATTTAATTATCTATCCACCTGCTTGACCCACCCAGCGCCGACCCGCCCAACCCGCCCACCTTAAATACTAAATATAAAACAAGAGGAAATGATGATACTATTCATTTTCCAATTTTAATCCAATCAACCCACCCCACCCTGCTTGTGTATCTCTTTCTCTCTTCCAACAACAGTCGCTGGCCCCCACGGTCCGCCACCAGACATCATCGATCGGTGGTGGAATTAAGATTTTTTATATCATTTTAATTGTCTTGTCTCCGTCGTTAAAGATTCAAAAATGATTTTACGATCTAATAATTTTCGATTACCGTAGATCTGAAATTAAAATATACAAATTGTCAAATTTGACCTCCAATTTACGATGATTCATGGGGCAAATTCACTACAACAAATGACACCTACTGGAAGGACAAAATTGGAAGGACAAATTTGTCCTTCCTATAGGTTACACATATAGGAACGACATAAAAAAGTCGTTCCTGTAGGTCCAATTATCTATTGGAACGACATTTATCGTTCCTATGAATAACAATGTCGTTCCTATAAATATAATTTTCGTTGCATAGAGCATCAATTTAATGGTGCATTTTTTGGAGCGACATGTCCTTCCTATTAATAAAATGTCCTTCCAAAATACCACTTACCTCATTTAATACACTCCACCTAATATTCACCTTCCCCCCACTTTTCAATATTATTTTGGTTTATTATTTTTGTTTTTTGTACAGCTCCTTATCCCTTACTTCGGTTTTGTACTTCTCATTCCAGCCGCCCGAAAAACTTCTCCTCCTTACTAATATCTCCTCTTCAAATTAATCTTTGAGCATAAGTAATTTCCGGTTGCTGTACCTGGAAGGATTTGTCCTTCCAGACGGTTTGAATGTCCTTCCAGAATCTCCAGTTGCTGTAATCCCTCTTGAAGAAGACAAAGGTACAATTTCAATTTTTTCTCCATACCTCCTATGTTTATATTTGTGTTATATTTCAAGAAGTTTTCGGAAAATGACAGATGAATTGGTTGTCCTTGCCTCATGTGTTTGTTTTGTATTATATTTCATGAAATCTTGAACAGTGTTAGACAACTATTTCATGAATTGGTTGTGAATCCTTTTTCTTGTAATTGGAAGGACATGTCCTTCCAGAGTATAGGGTTGTCGTTCCGAAAATTTGCAATGTCGTTTATAAGTTTATTTATTAGTTATTTTAATTACATTATGACAAGGCAGGAGCAGATTCWTGTGTTTGGAAGTAATTGGAAKGACATGTCCTTCCAGAATCTTGGTTATATCGTTCCAATAGGTTGTTTGTTTTTGTGTTTGTTTTCGAAATAAAATARTAGAAATTTGCTAATGCACATCATATGCACACTCCAATGGAAAGGAAAATTTTAATTTTATGTATTATATTTTTCTAATATTTTTGTGTCTTTTTGTGCTTTGTGGTTTTTTATTTTAATCAATCCACAATTATATGTTTATTTATAAATAAATGTAAAATAGATGAATTTTGTAAATAATTTATAATAGARGAGCTAAGARTTTACCTARCTATTTTGGTCGTTTTTCTTTTTCCAGCTTTCAAACATGGTGATGGATAAGAGATGGACGCGAATTACAAACAAAATGTCACCAGAGTTTAGGCGTGGAGTGAGCGAATTTATCAACATGTGTGGGCCTCTTGTGAATAGGATGGGCTTGATTAAGTGCCCGTGCAACAAGTGTTTAAATTTGGAGTCTCTGAAGTTGGAAGTTGTTCAGATGCATATTCAGAGGTATGGGTTTGATGCATCATATAATATTTGGATTCACCACGGAGAGCATTTACTAGAATATGAACCTGGTCCGTCAGCTGTTGACTTTGAAATGATGGATGAAATGAGAAATGTGATGGCAGACGTGGACCCAGATGATGAGTATGGGTTGGAGGGCCCTGACGAGCAATATCATAACTTGTACGAGGCAATGAACACTAAATTGTATGAAGGGATGTCTTCATTCTCTTCATTAAATTTTCTTGTGAAGTTGATGAATATCAAGGTGAATGAGAAGTGGACAAATAGATCATTTAATGAGTTGCTTAAGTTATTGAAACTCGCATTCCCATCGATGAAACTTGTCAACTCACATTATGAGGCTAAGAAGTTGCTTGAAAGTTTGGGTCTCGGCTATAAGAACATACATGTATGTAAGTATGATTGTGCATTGTTTTATAAATATCATGCCAATAAAGAAACATGTCCAGT
>BMAC01000260.1:512509-525394 GCA_014905375.1 Phtheirospermum japonicum | reverse complement strand
AGAATTGCGCTCCAGCAGTGCGCCAATTCATGCGCTATTTTAGAGTTAATACACAGTGCAGCGCCAATTTTAGCGCTGCACTATTCTGCGCTATTCTTTATTTTTTTTTTTTTTTTTTTACTTTAACATAATATATATATTTATATCTTTTTTATTTTATATATATATATCTTTTTATGTATATATATTATTTTAATTTAATGTAATATATATTATGTAATATATATTTATATGTTATCTTTTTTATGTAATATATATATTATTTTTAATTTAATGTAATATAATAATAATAATAATAATAATAATAATAATAATAATAAATGTAAAATATTAAAAAGACAACACATAAAATTACAATCTAAAATGTAGAAACATAGAATTACCAATACATGTTAAAATTACATAAGACAACTGAATACAAAATTATTAAAATACAAATAAAATACACACATTTATAACATAGAATTACCAAATTTAAATTACATACGACAACTAAATAGAAAAATATTAAAAATACAAATAAAACACACATAATATTTTCTTAATAATCTGGAAGACCAGCTCCATCCCTCCAACATCTGGAAAAAATTGACCAAACATATTATATGTGCTAGAGCCTTGTTGGTCTGGTTGTTGTGCTTGTCTTCGCTTCTGCATAATTTGATGTTGCTCCGATCGGAAGAATTCGCGTCGTACTGGATCAGAAATGGTGTCCAAATTCATCATTAAAATGTTATCTTCTCTCATCAATTCATTTATTTTAGATTTACGATTTCTTGCTTCAATTTTTTTCATTTGAACTTCAATATCACGATCTTTTTTTGCGGCTGAACTTAATAATATTTCTCGAAATTTCTCATTTTCTTCCTTAAGCGTTTTTGCGAAAATAGATGCATCCTCATTCTGTTTCCTTTTCAATTTGGATTTTTTGACCCCTTCGGGTCGTTGTGAAGAAGAACCTCCACTATTAATATTTTCATTTTCATCACTTAAATTGATAGAAAATGAAGATAACGAAGGATTTGAAAGATTAGGTGACTCCGACACATTTTCTTCTTCCGCAAATGAATTGACTCCACCAATTGGTTTCACTTTGCACATAATTTTTCATAAGAGACCATACGTGGTCAAATTTAAATCCGCCTAGCATAATCTCTTTGTTGCATCAACAACTCATTTGCACGCTCAAGCTGCATTAATATTGCAAAGATGCTAGAAAATTAGAAAAAATTTACTGGACAAAGAAATAGAAATAAAGCATATTTAAATAACTACTTACGAGTATTTGTTCATTTGCACCACTTGGATTCAGATATTCAATTTGTTGAAGACAACCATTGAATTTTCTTGAATCTTTGAGAATGGCTTGCATACGACATTGCAGTGATGGACATCTTTTGGGTACGGTCACCCATATTAGGATTTGGTTTTTCAGAATTATATTTCTCTGCAATACGCTTCCAAATTGATCTTTTGATTGGTTTATTCCCACAATTGGATCTTGTGAAACATCAAGATACACGGTACAAAGATGTCGATCTTCTGCCAACAGTATAATTTTTTAGAACGTGACTTTGACATTATTGAGATGAGTAGAGGGTGCTAAACAAATGGAATGAATAATAATTGTGATTTTTCTGATTTATGTGTCAAACAATATATGTTACATGGTCTATTTATAGAAAACTTGAAGATACACATGTAGGGCTATGATTGAAATGAAGAATATTATGATCAACGGCCATAATTGAAAGCACAAGGATTGTGCTTTCTTGAATAGTGTTCAGCTTTTGGAGATAAGCATTGAACGGATAGGATGCAAATGAATATTATGATCAACGGCCATAATTGAAAGCACAAGGATTGTGCTTTCTTGCTTTCTTGAATAGTGTTCAGCTTTTGGTGATAAGCATTGAACGGACAGGATGCAAATGAATTTTATGATCAACGACCATAATTGAAAGCACAAGGATTGTGCTTTCTTGAATAGTGTTCAGCTTTTGGAGATAAGCATTGAACGGCTAGGATGCAAATGAATTTTATGATCAACGACCTTAATTGAAAGCACAAGGATTGTGCTTTCTTGAATAGTGTTCAGCTTTTAGATATGAGCATCGAACGGCTAGGATGCAAATGATATATGATCAACGACCAGAATTGAAAGCACAAGGATTGTGCTTTCTTGTATAGTGTTCAGCTTTTGGAGATAAGCATTGAACGGATAAGATGCAAATGAATTTTATGATCAACGGCCATAATTTAAAGTACAAGGATTGTGCTATCTTGAATAGTGTTCATTGATCATGGACAATTATATAATGTACATTTGATGTATTCATTTTATCCTCACTACAGAAATTTGTCCCCCACCTTACTTGTTTCATTGAAGAAAAATGAATTTCAATTATAATAACCTTCCTGCTATATCTTCATCTTCTTCTTAGAGCTCATCTGATGATGAGTTTCAACAGTTGATCGATAATTACGATACAGAACAATAACTAGTTGTTCAACAAATATACAATAACAATTTTATGGTATCTGGATTTCTTATTAGGCAACATAACACTGAACCTATTCATGGCGGCTCTATTCAGGGTCAAAGAACAATTTTTCGACCTCGAGAAGCAGCTGTTAAAAACCTCTTCAATGATTATTTTTCAGTAAACCCCACGTACAATGAAGAGCAGTTTCGTCGACGCTATCGGATGTGTCAAAGTTTATTCCTGCGTATCGTCGATGCTGTAAAAAATCATGATCGTTACTTTACAATGGAGGAATGCAGCCGGGACAGTAGGTTTATCTACTCTCCAAAAGGTAACAGATGCATTTAGCGTACTAGCATATGGAGATCCAGCAAATGTAATTGATGAGTACATAAAAATTAGAGAGTCTACTGCAATTGAATCTGTCAAAAGATTTTGTCGTGCTGTTCGAGAGATATTTGCTGAACAATATCTACGATCACCCACTGCTAATGACGTGGCTAGATTACTTTATATTGGTAAGCAACGTGGGTTTCTAAGCATGTTAGGTAGTTTGTATTGTATGCACTGGAAGTGGAAAAACTGTCCCACAGCATGGGCAGGACAATATGTCTGCCGGAGTGGATCACCAACAATTATTCTTGAAGTTATAGCTGATTATGATCTATGGATATGGCATGCATATTTTTAAATGCCAGGATCCAACAATGATATTAATGTGTTGGAGACGTCTCATCTTTTCCCAAACCTTTCCAGAGGCATTGCTCCTTCGGCAAATTATGTCATACGTGGTAAGGAATTCAATATGGGCTACTATTTAGCTGATAATATATACCCAAAATGGGCAACTCTTGTACAAACTATCCATGCACCAAGTGGTCCCAAAAAAACATATTTTGCAAAGAAACAAGAAGTATGTAGGAAGGATGTCGAACTTGCTTTTAGAGTTCTCAAAAGTCGATTTGCAATTGTAGCAAATCCAGCACGTTTTTTGAGTAAGAGTGATTTACATGATGTTATGACCGCGTGCATAATAATGCACAATATGATAATTGAAGATGAACGAGATCTTGATGCTTCAATTGATGAAACAAGAGAAGTGCCACCTCCAGATGTAGAATTTGTTGAAAGGGAGCATCCTCGATTTGAAGACTTTCTTGCTCGATTTAGACAAATCAAAGATGCAGAGGCTCATTTCACACTTCGAAATGCATTAATTGATCATTTATGGGAGGAATATTCTAATTCGGAGAATTAGTTAATATTATTATGTAATTTTGTTTATTTTTCTAAATATTGTTATGAATGTTATTTTTATTTTGCTCTAATCTAATTAAACTTTATAAATGAGGAAAATAATGGAATATTCTTTTTTTTTGGAGATACACATGTAAGTTTATGATTGAAATATGAATTTTATGATCAACGACCATAATTGAAAGCACAAGGATTGTGCTTTCTTGAATAGTGTTTAGCTTTTGGAGATAAGCATTGAACGGATAAGATGCATAAGAATTTTATGATCAACGACCATAATTGAAAGCACAAGGATTGTGCTTTCTTGAATAATGTTCAGCTTTTGGAGATAAGCATTGAACGGATAATATGCAAATGATATATGATCATTGGTCACCATTATATTACGCTTCTATATATATGTACACGCAGAAAAACTTACCAAGAAATATAAACTATATCAGCTAATAATAATGTCTAATTTTGACGAAAACCATCCAGATGTACTAAAAATACACCATGATTTCTATAATCTTGCAATCACTCCATGGACCATGGAGATGGAACGAGTCATCTTGGAATTTCTCATCGGTCAGAAAGAAAGTGTTCAAAGAGGTGCAAAAAAAGCGGATTTCATCTTGAGCGTCCCGCTGGTAAGAATTCTACTACAGAGTCATTTCATGGTTTCACCTACTTTTCCTGAAACTTACGATAGGGTCGAAGAAATGGAGATGAGGTACGTTTGGTGGAAAACAATAATTTCTGGGGATGGAGTGTTTTTGGATGAAGAACATAGATTTATCTGTATTGATACCACTATCAATAATAATGTCTCCCCAACCTATGTAGGTCCACACAACTGTCTACAATTAATTATGTGGTTTGTGTTGATTTGATTTCAATGACTAACTTTTTTTTTAAATAAAGGAATACGGTGATGATGCGTCACGGAGATATTATCTATATGACGTGCTACCATTGTGGAAGAAGATGAAATAAACTTTCAATTGATACATTATCAATGTATTAGTACTCAAATCTGTAATAAAATGGGATCGGAATGGCCTTAGCCTGAGTGTGCAATTGTGTATTATGTTTAATTCATAATATTTAAATTTGTCACGTTCTCTATTTTTTATTTAATCAAATGTGTAATCTTTTATTCTTCCTTTATTTAATAAAATTATTTATTTAATGTTTATCCAAAAACGCAATAACTTTTTAATAAATATTATTTTGCCAATTTTGAATTAAAAATGTATTATTTATTTAATACCTTACAAAATAATATAAGATTAAAAAAATTAGTAATAAAGAATATACTGGAATATTCCTTTTTAGTGCAAGATTTAGAGCAAACTGCTGGAGTTGTTGTGCAGATTTTGCACTATTTTAGTACAGATTTTGCTGTAAAATAGTGCAAACTGCTGGAGATGCCTAAGATATTATTAGGAAACTAAATTATATTAGAGTTGTAAAAAAGAACGTTGACATAAAGATAAGAATTGGAACATCCCCCTGTATATTAATAAAAAATTCTCA
This sequence comes from Phtheirospermum japonicum, assembly GCA_014905375.1. NCBI lineage: Eukaryota > Viridiplantae > Streptophyta > Magnoliopsida > Lamiales > Orobanchaceae > Phtheirospermum > Phtheirospermum japonicum. The sequence goes on along the minus strand of BMAC01000260.1, from coordinate 520,130 downwards.
TATCTTATGTGTCGACTTCCCACGCTTTGTCAGTTTCGAAAAAATATTCTGGTACTTCGGTGTTAACGAACCTAAAATCTACCTAAGAGTATCTCCAATGGGACAATTTGAATTCCTAATGACATGACAAATACAATATTATTATTAAAAAGAAATTCTCCAATGGTAAATGTGGATTGTGTAAAATACTTAATTACTATTGGTGGAGAGGAGAGAGAAATAACTAATGGGTGAATAAATAAGGTAAATTGTTAAATAGACAATATATAGTACTTCATCTAGATGTAGACGGTGTGCTAGACATTGTCTACATTTTTTCTTGCAACATAAGAATTTTGAACTTATGTGGCAAAAAACTTACTCCAATTGACGTCCCATTGGAGATGATCTAATTTAATATTTTTCTTTTATATTTTTTTTATCTAATTTAATATTTTTCCTAATATAAGATTTCCTTTTATATATGTTACTACTTCAATATTTTCTTTATCATATATTTTCAAATTCAATATCTTACTTTTGTTCTACTAATAAAAAAAAAGTCATATTTCATTAGAAAATATCTATATAATTTTTTAATTATTTCTTATTTATAATAAAATTTGAAATATTTTTATTTTTAAAATTTTAAATATTCTATTTAAGAAAAATATGAGTTATACAAAATTATTACAAAAGGGGAATAAATATAAAAAATATAAACTTAAATTTGGATGTCTAATACTAATATAATGAATTGAGAATAACATGAAAAACTCTTGTTACGCTAAAAAAGAAGAGAGAGAGAGAGAGAGCGAGCAACAACAACAACAAGAAATAATAACAATAAATTGTTACATCTAGGAAAATAAATATTAAATATATTTTAAATCTCCTTATCTAATCTCAGTGTAATGCATTGATAAACACATTATATATCTATATGAAGAAACTAATGTCCTACGCCAAAAAAACAAAACAAAATAATAATAATAATAATAATAATAATAAAATAATATTACATCAGTGCGTTATAAATTTTAATTTTTTATATCACATATTCACATACCATACGCGGTATTGTATGTTTAACATTTTACAAACTCAATTTTTCACGGGTTTCCTTTCATGTTTTGGGTATTCGCTATATATTACAACTAATTCCAGACTCTCGGGTAAAAACACTTAAATATTCTTTATTGCGAAAACTAGTTTTTCTGTAATTGGAAAAATAAATGATCCGATTTGTGTGTAAAAGTTATTTATAGTGAAGAATAATTTTCGTGTAAATAGAAAGATAATGTTACGATTTATGTATATCACTCTTCTTCAAATCCCACATATTGTACATAATAATTGGAAGAATATATTACAAAATCTGTATATTTGTACTTAACTATTATATTCCATCTTCGCAGTGAACTTCATGCATTAATAATAAAATAATCATTTTATATTTATGATTTCTAAAAATGTGTGATCTAAACAAATAATGTGATCTTTATTTATGATTTTTATATTTAATGTAAAACCAAAAATTATTTTTATGCCTGTTTTCCTTGGATCAATAAGTTCATTTATATGGTTGGAGTTGGGATATTCTCATCTTGATTACGTTACTACACAACATAAATAGTTTGGAGAATGATTAATTGCACTTATAAACTGAGGTTTAGAGAAAATTAGTGTAATCATTATGCTAGATAAGACATTCATGTGTAATGTCACTAACTCGTTTACATATTGTATCATTTTCCTTTTTAATTATGATCAATTGTACATGGATGCATTAAAAGTAATCAATTGTAAGGGATTACAAATCTATATTTGAAATGTGAGAAATTTATTAACAAAACTACGAATGTGCTGAATAAGTTTTTCATAATTTTTAAATTACGTTTATTTCAATTATAATCTTTTAATAAAGCAAATTTTTATTTGAAGATCAATTTATGAAAAAAGAAAAATAATGCAATCATTCGAATATATATTAATTACTAAACTCTACATATATATAATCATTTATTCAATCATTCTAAGTTATTCAAAAGCAATAATGATCAATTCTTCCAAATAATTATACATCAAAATAATTTCCTATGCAATGCATGGGGAAAAACTAAATATACCTCTTTGATAAATTGATGTTTTTGTCATGCCCCAAAAGAATCAAATACATGCACAACACACATAGCTTCATAGATAAGTCTAGCCTGTAATACAAACCTAGATCACAAGCGAAAACCTCAAATGTAATAAGTATTTTACACAAAGGGCTTATGTATAATAAAACCCTTGAGTAAAAAACTAACTTTAAAAAGTCAAAACACAATAACATAAAGTCGATAATATGAAGTCTTAACTGACGAATCACTCTTCACCAAGGATCGAGATCAAATTCATTCCCATTATCGTCAACATAAGGAGAGTTTGGTTTTAAAATAAAAGAGAGCGTGAGCTAAAAGAGCTCACTGAAGAAAAATTGAAATTAATATTTTCTTATAAAATATAAAACCTATGTTTTGGTGTATGTATGTGTGTTTATTTAGTTAGTGTATTTGTTTGTTTGTATTTTATATATTTATTCGGTGGCTGTGTTTATTTATGCTATAAACTAGAATGCAAATAATTTTTGGATTTTCCTATGTTCTAAAAAGGTTCTAGAGAAAAGACTTCATATGGTGGTGCTTTATGTTTTTAACTGAAACATGACCACTCAGGTTTTGGTTAGTGTTTCTATGTTTGGAAAGTTCTTTTTAAATTTTGCATTATTTTTTACTCGAATATCAAGTTTTCGTATGGGTTATGTTTTTTTTTTGGTTATTTTAAGTAATAATCGGATGTATTTCTATGTTCACATTTGTTTAAACTAAAAACATGCTCAGTCAAGTTTTGGTCAATATAATGATATGTGAAAATGATGACGATTTTGGTATAAAGCACTGATACATTATGTTTATTATAATTTCCTAACATACATAATTTATATTTTAAATCTTGAGAATTTATATTGATACATGGCACAAGTATGATTCAAGACATGTTGAGAATATGATATTCACATTTTTTCTTGAAATAACCGCACTTCTAGATTTCTTATTATATGACTATCACGAAGTTAAAAAAATTATTGCTTGATACGACATCGAATATTCAAGTTGGCATGTACGTCGAGTTAAGTCAGTGAGGCGACTTCTTTTAAGGGATTACTGAACTCTTACATGCTGAAATGGTATTTATATTTATAACTCAGGTCGACTTGGAGAGCTGGGCCTTATGGTTATGGAATGGGCCTCGGCGGGCGGGTATGGGACCCGACAGGTTGAGGATATGAGATGGTTATTGGCCCATGGTTATTATGGCCACTTAAAAATACAAGAGTTCTAAAAATGATGGTTACATAGCATAAAGGAGAAATCCAAATTCTAAGTTGATGGGTTGTTTATGGAATTATAGTGTGATAGAAGACGGAACCCCCAAGGAATACGTCTCTTGTGTATATAATGGACACGGGCCTCACTTCTATCTTAAGTTGATTTTCCTACTTTTTGTGCTCTTGTTTATCACCATATAAAGATAGCGACTTTAGTTTCGGTGGGCCTACATTAAGGCTTTTTGGCTTAGGTTTTGTTTTTAGATCGCTCAGATCAAAGAAGACAGTTCAAAGCTCAACGACCTCTTTCTTGGTGAGCCAATATTTTTGACACATCAAGTGACACCATTTATAGGAATACGAGGGATATCGAATCCTTGAGCAAAATATGCGAGAATATGCCAAAGAAATCATGAAAGTAAAGAACATAAAACCATAAGTCCTGAACTTTAGCCTGGTGGTGAGTCAGAACAAGAATAAAGACAAAGGGGCGCAATCTGAAGGAGGCATGAACCCGCAGGAAAATACAAAAGAACCAACCCTGGAAACACCACCATCACATAGGGAGGAGGAAGAAAGTAAGAAAATGGGAGACATGAGTAATTTCCCCAAAATAATAAGGCAGAAGAAGATCAATTTGGGGACTAAAAAATGGTAAGAATTACTGATTAACAAGTATATGTCTTGATTTTTAGTAGTATTTTAGTTACTTTTTCTTATTGTTTTTGGTATAAGTTGGGTAGTTTGAGCTTAATTTCATATATTTGTACTTCCAGCTTATTTTACCGCTTTTGATCTATATTGATGCAAATAGGTGATTATTTGTGGTTTTTCAGTTTATATCTAAGTAACCGGAAGAGTTCAGCACGTTAGAGATGAAGTATGATGATCGAGAGGAAAAGATCAAGCTTTCCGGCGAAGAAGTAGCAAGAATTCTAAGCTGCCAGGTTCTCTATAATGGCTTTTCTCCTGGAACTGTTATAGTATCCTTGAAGGTTAGAGGCGCTGACGGTAGCTTTCCATAACGATTACTACCGCTACCTTATCGTTAACACTGCCGTTAACAGGCCCAGAATCGACATAAAAGCCTGATTTCGGCCCAAAATCATCCCACAACTATAAATACCCCCATAATTCGGATTTCAAGCATACTTTAGCATAGTTTAGGTCACTTTTCCTACTTTTTACTTTTCCTAGGGTTTCTAAGGCCTTTTAGGGGCTGACAACCCCGACGAGTGCCGAGTTGTTTTCTTAGTTACTCTTCATAATTTTAGTTTTAAATCTCTAGTTTTTAGGATTAGTTTAGGTTAGCTTCTAGTTAGTTTAGATTAATATTAGTTTTGGATTTCTACACCAAAACACTGCGGATCTTCTTGGTTTAATTAGTAAGTAATTATTTCTTTCGCTTTCAATTTAGTTGCATGCTTTTAATTAGTTTAATTAATAATTATTGCTTTCATGACGAATCGATATTTTGATTGTGTTGCGATTGGGATTGTGATTATGTTGATAATTATAGGCTCGATCTAATGGGTCTAGAGCCTAGACTCGTTGTGAACCATCAATTGGGGATACCCAAGTGATCGTAAAGACGAATCAAAGCTCTAGAACCCTAGTTTTCTTAATTGTTTTAAAAATCAATTAATTTATAAATAAATTCTAGATCCAATTTCTCTTAGTTAAATTAATCTTAGGTTTTTAGATAATTAATTCTTAGTTTAAATAATCTATAGATTTAACTTATTAGGTTAATCCTTAGATTTAATTTATTGCTCTTAGTTTAATTAATTTTTAGTTCTTAAAATTCTCAAACAAAACCCCAACCGTGTGTATTTTTCTTATTTAATTATTCGTGAACAACAAACACAAAACGAACTTCCGAGCCTAGTTTTCCTTGAGAGACGATTCGGTTCAACTTACCAACCTACACGCGATCCCGTTCTCTTGCAGGCGAACTTTTAAATTTTTGACAAATCTTTATAAGTAGGTACACAAAAGTTCAAATAAAAATTTTGGCGCCGTTGCCGGGGAAAACTAAAGGTTGTGAATTTTGTGTTTGCTATTCGTATCTTTATTTGTGTTCTTATTTTGTTTCGTTTATCTATTTTCATTTTTTTTTTTTTTGTGATTTTTCGTTTATTCGTTTTTATTATTTTTCACCGGTGCGTTTAATCTTGTGCGTTGAGTGTTGTATTTGCAAGGAACGTCGACAAATAAAACTCAAGATTTATCAAACTATTTTTCTTAAATTAAAAAAAAGTTGATAATTAAAAAAAACTTTAAAAATAAAAAAATTCGAAAATATTATTTTTAATTAAAAAATTTTATTTTTCGAAATTAAAAATAAAAAAAATTCAAAAAAAATTTAAAATTAAAAAAATAATAATAAAAAAAATCGAAATTAATTTTTTTTATTCCTTTCAAAAAAATTTTTTTTAAAAATCGAAAATATTAATTTTTCATTTAAAAAAAATGTATTATCCGTACGATGAACCACCGTTCGATTGGCGTCATGAACCTCGATCGGCCATTCCGTTGAGCGTAGCAATGAAGAATTACTTTCATGACAAATACGACCAATTGAATCTCCCGATTTTTCATGGGCGTCGGAACGAAGATGCGCTAAAATTCATTCAAAAGTACGAGTTCATTACTGATAGTTCTCCTCTTCACGGGCTTCCAAGGGATCAAGTGAAGATGCGACTCTTCACTTTTGCGTTACAAGGAGAAGCTATGTAATGGTTTGTAAGGCTAGAACCCGATTCTTTGCGAACATGGTATGAAGTAGGCGATAAATTCATGAGGAAATTCTTCGTCCCTAATGTAATATGTGATCGTTGTGGATGCCGAGGACATATGACGCATGAATGTTTAGCAATATTTGATGATGCGCCACAAGAGGAAGTTGTCGCCGTCCATGATTATACGAGCTACGATTCTTATGCCCCTCCCAATTCAATTCCATTCTACCCAAGCTATGAAGATTACCAACCAAATGATCAATTAGTGGTGGAGCAGCAAGACCAAGGAGCTAAGATGATTAGTGTTCAAGACGACATCGTCCTGGCCAAACTTGAAGATGATCCTTTTGAGTCCATGCGTCAAGATTTTGAGTCTCTGAGTCGATATTTGGAGAATATAGAGAAGTCGTGTGCTCAAATACGGGCTTCCTTGGAAGAATCGTTTAACGAGGGGGAAGAGGTACCAATTCTTGATGTTGTGGAGTCCCCTTTGGTGGTAGACAATTCATGCTCGAATACGTGTTTAGAAGTGGAATATGAAGGGGAAGTTATTGAGAATACGGTGGAGATCGCCCCTTTTTCACTTTTCGGAGATTTTATGGATGATGATGAGGAGTTGTTGCCACTGGAGTATCCAAATGATGTTGGAGATTCAAGGTCGTCGAAATTCAATGACAATGGAGGAGTAGAGGTGCCCGATATGGAGAAAAGTGAGATCATCGAGACGTATGGAGATCCACCCGATGATTTAATTTATAATGAAATGGAGGTGGTGGATGAATTTTTGGAGAAGGAAGAGGTGATCGAGCCTCTTATCGAGCCACCCGACGCATTGATGGAGAATAAGAATAAAATGGTGGTTGAGGTAGTTGAAGAGATTCCCCCTCCCCTTTGCCCTTTAATAGATTTTAACTATTTTCAAAATATTGAGGGGGATGTTAAATAAGTGAAGAGGTTCGAAGTGGTTGGAGGATTTTCCATTTGTTCGACGGATTTTCTAATTTTTCCAAAAGTAGAGGATCACCATGTGCCGCAATTTTCTTTTAATTTGTTCGTGGTGTTAAATTATTCGCTTTTTCGACCTCCGAAGCGAATTGGAGTTTTGATTCTACGACTTGCTGTCCGTGCACACTTGGAGATTTTAAACGCCCATGCTTACTATTAGAGAACACTAAGGCATGGCACGATCGTCACTTATTTTTGGATCCGTGATAGCATCGTCCGTAGAAGGCATCGAGCTTTCGACGTTAAACAAGCGCTTCTTGGGAGGCAACCCAAGTGTTTGATTTCTTTCCTTAGCTTTTATTTTTATTTTATTTCTTTTATTTTATTAGTTGTGTCTATGCTTTGGTACTTTTTATGCGGTGTTGGTGTGCAGAAAAAGTTGGGAAATTCGCCAATGATGGTTAATCAAGTCATTTCCAATCACGCGATTTGAGACGAGTGTTGATTGCGCATAACTTTTTGGAGCCTCTCGACTATTTTTAGGGACGTTCCCTTACTCCTTTCCTCGTTTGTTTTACTTTTC
>BMAC01000260.1:501112-511609 GCA_014905375.1 Phtheirospermum japonicum | reverse complement strand
AGGATGCATGAATTTGATTTTGGAGCGACAATGTAATAAGGGTGGAGTGTTTGAAGTTGCGTTGCATGTATCTATATTTTCAAAATTATGTATGTAGAACGACATGACTCATTGCTTGAACTGATTTTCATCCTAGTTATACTCTGAAATTAACGTCTATTCGAGGACGAACAAACAAATAAAGCGTGGGGTAGTTGATTAACACGTATATGTCTTGATTTTTAGTAGTATTTTAGTTACTTTTTCTTATTGTTTTTGGTATAAGTTGGGTAGTTTGAGCTTAATTTCGTATATTTGTACTTTCAGCTTATTTTACCGCTTTTTGATCTATATTGTTGCAAATAAGTGATTATTTGTGTTTTTTCACTTTATTTCTAATTAACCGGAAGAGTTCAGCACGTTAGAGATGAAGTATGATGATCAAAAGGCAAAGATCAAGCTTTCCGGCGAAGAAGTTGCAAAAATTTGAAGCTGCCAGGTTTTCTATAACCGTTTCTTCACCTGGAACCGTTATAGTATCCTTGAAGGTCAGAGTCGCTGACGGTAGCTTTCTATAACGGTTACTACCGCTACCTTATCGTTAACACTGCCTTTAATAGGCCCAGAACTGACATAAAAGCCTGATTTTGGCCCAAAATCATCCCACAACTATAAATACCCCCATAATTCGGTTTCAAGCATACTTTAGCATAGTTTAGGTCACTTTTCCTACTTTTTACTTTTCCTAGGGTTTCTAAGGCCTCTTAGGGGCTGACAACCCCGACGAGTGCCGAGTTGTTTTCTTAGTTACTCTTCATAATTTTAGTTTTAAATCTCTAGTTTTTAGGATTAGTTTAGATTAGCTCCTAGTTAGTTTAGATTAATATTAGTTCGTGGATTTCTACACCAAAACACTGCGGATCTTCTTGGTTTAATTAGTAAGTAATTATTTCTTTCGCTTTCAATTTAGTTGCATGCTTTTAATTAGTTTAATTAATAATTATTGCTTCCATGACGAATCGATATTTTGATTGTGTTGCGATTGAGATTGAGATTATGTTGATAATTATAGGCTAGATCTAATGGGTCTAGAGCCTAGACTCGTTGTGAACCATCAATTGGGGATACCCAAGTGATCGTGGAGACGAATCAAAACTCTAGAACCCTAGTTTTCTTAATTGTTTTAAAAATCAATTAATTTATAAATAAATTCTAGATCCAATTTCTCTTAGTTAAGTTAATCTTAGGTTTTTAGATAATTAATTCTTAGTTTAAATAATCTATAGATTTAATTTATTAGGTTAATCCTTAGATTTAATTTATTGCTCTTAGTTTAATTAATTTTTAGTTCTTAAAATTCTCAAACAAAACCCCAACCGTGTGTATTTTTCTTATTTTCTTATTCGTGAACAACAAACACAAAACGAACTTCCGAGCCTAGTTTTCCTTGAGAGACGATTCGGTTCAACTTACCAACCTACACGCGATCTCGTTCTCTTGCGGGCGAACTTTTAAATTTTTGACGAATCTTTATAAGTATGTACACAAAAGTTCGAATCAATTACCAAAAGAGAGGGCCTGTCACATTAATAAGGACTTGCTTCATAAGTTGCTCAATGCGGTGCCCATCGACAGGCTAGAATCAATCTTGATTGGGGTGGACGATATCAATGAGGAGGCAGAACTTACAACTGGATAGGAGAAGGAGGAAGAATATAGGATGAAACCACTTACTTTAGCTCAAAATAAAAATAGAGAAAAAGAACCATGGATGCCTAATCTAGAGTTGGTGTGGGCATCAAAGAGGAAGCGACCTTTGAGGAGGTACTCGTAATCAGAGGAGGAATAAGATGAAGATGACATCCGATTTATGGGCGATAAAATGCGAAGGAGGCATCAACAAAATAATTCAGGATGATATATGGAGGAAGATTAGGAGGAGGTGCTACCAACATCTTGCGCGATAAGAGACACCTAGAAGGCGGTGCGGGCACTTCAAAGGTAGGTCGCAGGAGCAGATCGGTAGGAATCAAGAAGCCATCCATTCATTGAAGGAATATTGAGGGCGGCCTTGCCTCGAGGGTACATAGGGTTGGACTTCTATTACGTAGGGTTATCATATCCCACCGACTTGTTCAAATTTTGAGAACGAGGTGGTCTTGCGGTAATACACGAAAGTTGTGGCATGCAGAGAATTTTTATTTACCTTATGAGAGCTGGTGAAAGATTGGTTTCTTTAAGTAGCCCTTGGAAAAATCACGAGTTTTCAAGTTTAAAAATTGGTCTTTTTAACACACTTTGCTAGCATGAAGATACATATAAAAATAGTGCAGTCGCTCTTTTCAATGGTGCAGTGACTTGGGGAAACTTTGAAGGATTATGTAGCCAGGTTTATGGGATCTACCTTGGAAGTGCCTACAACAATGGATGACATGAAAGAAAGAGAACTAAATGAAAGATTAGGGATGGGGGGCTTAAGGACCTCATTGGCTAAGCGACCTTCACGTACTTTTGAGGAGGTCCTGGATCAATGTATGAAATATATTCACATACAAGAGGCGGAAGAGGAAGATAGGATAAATTATGGGAGAGAGTTCTGGGGTTTGGAGAGACCACCAATGACAAGGCTGGAATCTAGAAGAGTGGTACGATGACTAGTGAGGGCAATCATGGTGCCAAGCATGAATAGGGGAGTGAGTGCGAGAAATAATGGGAGAAATTAGAGGGAATAGTCAAAATTTATACCATTAACAATGCCGCAAGCTAGGATATTCACGATCATGGAGAGACAAGTGCCTAATGTCATTAGATGGACCAAGAATTATACAGAGATACAACCCAAACCAAAATCATAGCACTTCTGAAGGTTCCATAATAATTATGGGCATTCTAAGAAAACATGCTGACATATGAAGGAAGAGATGGAGAGGTTGATCAAGGTGGGGTATTTGAAGGAGGTTGTTAAAAAATATAGAGCACCACAAGACCAGAGAAAATCTCTACCTAGACTTCTTCTAGGAGGTCCCTCGTAGGCATGACCGAAGGGAAAATAAATACAGGAAGAACAAAGGAGGCCAAAACAAGGGAGAGTGGATGGAAAAAGCAGGACAAGAATAAACATGATTTCAGATAGACCAACAGATGGGGACTCAAAACAATTCCAGATAGCAACATGTGAAGGTAGATCGCCCTGTACCTTTTAAGGTCACTGCTATTAATAGGCTTCCCCTACCTACGAGGCTGGTTATTTGTTTTAGCCCAAAGGAAAGGCAAGGGTTTAAGGTTGAACACAATTACGCGCTGGTGATCCGGGCATAGGTGGCTGGATATGACGCAGGAAGGGTGTTTGTGGACAATGGGAGCTCGATCGGTAACCTATATCAGAAAAGCCTGGAATATATGAAACTTGAGGTATAAATAAAGACGGTGCAGACATCGGTATATGCTTCAACGTAGCATAGGTCATAACAGAAGGAGAAGTTATCTTACAAGTTATCTAGGGAAGTGGCGATCTATGATTGGAGAAGAAGATAAAGTTCTTAATAATTGAGGCCAACTCGGCTTACAACATCATATTGGGTCGACATGCAGTCAATGAGTTTCAATAGCAAAGGGATGAATCAAGGGAAACGAGAGCAAAGTAGTGAAATCCAGGAGAGTACACTAAATGCTAAAAGGTTTAGAGAAGAAAATAGTGTTGTCTGACATTACAAAGAACTTATGGAGATTGAGTTGGAGGATGGAAATCAGAGGTATACAACGAGAATAGGCAACCAGTTGCCAGATGGTATAGAGATGGAGCTCATCACTCTATTGAAAGAATTTCAAGATATTTTTTTTGTAGACACCAGGATATCAGGAGTGGCTCCTGAGGTCACACAGAACCACTGAAACGCGGATCCGGAGGTAATACCTGTATGGCGAAAAAGGAGGCATTTTGGAGCAGAATTGGACAAGGTATCGGACAAAGGATTATTATCTAACTAGTTGGTGGATTCAACTTCAACGTGTGAGCTGCTGAGCATGATAGATACATCCTAGGGATACCATAAATTCCCATTGGCAAAGGAAGATCAACCTAAGGTGATTTTTGTCATCTCAACTGGTACGTATTGCTTTTTCTCCATGCCATTTTGATTAAAGAATGAAGAGGTAATCTACCAAAGGCTGGTGGACAAGATGTTTAAAGATTTGTTGGTATCGATCATGGAGGTCTACATGGATGACATGTTGGTGAAGATTAAGAGGGAGGAGTCTCGTGTGGAGGACTAGACAAAGGCCTTTACAATACTGAAGCAGTACGAGATGAAGTTGAATCTCAAGAAGTGTTTCTTTGGGGTTTGATCGGGAAAGTTTTTAGAATACATGGTGACAGAAGAGGCATAGAGGTGAATCCAGAGAAGGTGCGGGCTGTGATGGAGATGCCCCACCCCCGAACTGTGAGAGAGGTATATGTATTAATAGGTCGCATATCAGGTCTTAGCCGATTTACGAGAAGGGTTTTCCTTTCTTCAAAACTCTAAGGAAAGGATCAAAGTTTGAGTGGACAGAGGAAGCAGCAAAGGCATTTGAAAAATTAAAGAAGTACTTGGCCGAGATCCCACTATTGACAAAGATTATGCTAGGAGAGGATTTAATTTTATATATATTCAAGAGGAGGCTAGCAGTCACAGGCATACTTATTACATAAGCCAGATTTTGAGAGGTATTGAGAAGAATTATTTGGAGTTGGAGAAATGAGGGCTTGCATTGATCTACACAACGAGAATATTTCGGCCTTACTTTCCAATTCATCGTTAAGGTAAGGACAAATATAGCACTAAATAAGTACTAAGCAAACAAAACGTATTTGAGAGATTAGTAAAATGGGCAGTAGAGCTCAATGAATATGACGTGGTGTACGAGACAAGGACAACAATCAAGGCATATGTACTAGATGATACAAGAGATAACGTGCTTTGAAGAGGAGGGATTTGAGCAGAAGACATGGTTATTGCATGTAGATGGATCTACCATGGTAAGTGGTGCGGGGCTAGGAATTATTTTAACTAAGCTAGAAGAGGAAAACTTAGTTTTTGCAGTGAAACTGGGGTTTAAGGCCTCGGATAATAAGGCTGAGTATGAGGCGTTAATATAAGGAATTAAAATGGTGGGCGGCCTAAGAAAATGGTGGGGTTCAAGCCTCCTCAATGCAATCTCAATAAAAACGCAAGCAAAATCGATAATTCACACAAGGCTACTCACTAGTTTGCACCGGGTTTTTGAAACAAAATCAAAAGAGCTTTTAGAAATTTACAATCTTTTCACAAGCACGTGTTGATATTATATATATATATATATATATATATATATATATAGGCGGGTTTGGGACGAAGCACAAAAATTCTAGTCCTTACACAAGAGGGCATAAACATGTAAAAACCCGAAAAGTAAACTATTCAAAACTACAATCATATGGTAATTGCTCAACAATGTAATACACTCACACAAGACACAAAAACAACACAACCATATAAATGTGCAATTAGTAAGCGTCACTTCGCCAAGGCTCGAGTTAAGAAAGACAAATAATGATTTGTCACACCCGGACCCTAACCACCTACCCACCCCACACATAAACTATGCAATGCTCTCATTGCATTTTAATAAAAATCAAGTAAAAGGGGGGTGAAATTTAAACTTCTTTAACCGAGCGAGTTTTATTTGAGCTCGGTGGGGTCCACTTAAGCATTCAAGCATCCTAGGAAAAAAACGAGCATGACTAGTTTCTCTCGGCTCCATGAACGCTACAAATCTTAGCAATTCGGTCAATGTTGGTGTTGGAGAACAACACACTAGAAAAGAAAATCACACAAAGTAAAAAACACAAGAAAATAGTACATGAATCAAAACAAAACAAAACAAAAACTAGGGCTAAAAAGACCCCAAAGAGAACAACTTTTTCTTTTATTTTTGTGTTTTCGAATGTTTTTGGATTTTAATAATAAGAAAGTGAGGAAAGAAATGAATGTAAAAATGAAAGAAATAAAAAAAAAGAACATGGGTTGCCTCCCAAGAAGCGCTTATTTTACGTCATTAGTTTGAAGAACTCCCTTCTTATTATGGTGGATAGAGAAAGTCATGACAGGCGTCGTTGTTGTATAGTGGTGAGTATTCCCGCCTGTCACGCGGGTGACCCGGGTTCGATTCCCGGCAACGACGCTATTTTGTTTTGTAGCTTTTTAGTGGTGTTGAAATAATAAAAGTGAGTTCATGGCTCGGTATTATCGGAATTCGATTGCTAGCACGAATCAATGTGTTTTTAAATTTTTGAAAATAAAGGAAAATGGAAATAAACTAAATTAAAGAAAGTAAAAGAAGTAAAATAAAAGGAAATTCAATTTAGTCGGATGCCTCTGGTGTGTGCCTTATGGAAATCGCAAGCAATAATAAAAATAAGCACTAAAAAGCAAAGTTCACCAAGTACAAGCATGAAAATCTAAGGTACAAAACTATGCATGCATGATCATAAAAACTCAAATAATACAATTTAACAAAAATCGGAAGCATCAATGGAAAGCGCAATAAAAGTTGACGTGAAAGTTCGAGTCTTTACAAAAAATAACAAGAAACGAAGAGTAGATCTAGGATTCAACAAAAAACCATGCATGAAAATAAAATCTAAAATAAAGCATGTAAAATACTCAAAAGAAAAATGATCAAGAACTCGATCTATGATCTAGATGTGTCACTCATCTAGATTCCATAGCCAAATCACAAGATCTAACAGTTAATCTATGAGCTAAGGCAAAATTCATAAATCGACAAACAAGCATGAAATTGAAGAACAAGGATGAAATTAAAGGAAAACTTACTTGAATTAAAAAGAGAATCCAAAAATCTTAAATGAAATTACGATCAAAGTAAAATCCAAGGGAGCACATGAATTCTTCTTAGGCTGAAAAACCCAAGGAAGTTCTTGACGTTAAAATATAGGAAGTAGAGAGAAAATAAATCCAAACTCATGCAAGAGTTAGGAGAATGAGTGGTAATTTTCAAAATGAGAGTAGCCTTCTCTTTATATCTAGGTTTAATTGGATCTAAATGAGCCAAATTAGCTTTTAAGGCTTGAATTTCCCGGGTTTGACCAGGGTTTGACCTGAATTTGCACCCTGGCGTGAGGTTTGGCGCGAGAGTTTGCAAGCGCCAGGCAGCTGGGAGGGGGCTTGGCGCTTGCTTTGGCAAGCAGTTTAGCAAGCGCCAAGGCTTGGGTTCATGTGTGGCGAGGAGTGGCGTGCCTTTTCTAGCATCCCAATATGTTTGTCCATTTTTGAAGCTTGCTCTTGGCACCGATTTTGGCACGCCTTGGCACAGCTTGGCTTGAACTTTAGTCCTTAATGCCTTTACCCATGAAAATAGGATTTTAAACATATAAACCCAAGAATTTCACCAAACCTCAAATTAATTGAAGCCATTTAACCAAATTAAATATAAGATCATATAGAAACACGAAAAATAACAAAATGAGAAAACAAACGAATGACTTAACAAAACTTGACTCAAAACTACTAAAAACAACATAAAATGCTAATTAAAAACATGAGAAAAATACCACAATTACATACAAAACAACCACCCCACAATTATTGGTTTGTTCGTCCTCGAACAACGAAATGAATCGAGAATGTACATGCACTGAAGTTATGCAAAAAGAAAAATCCTTGTGCTTATCCTAATTAATATGATGAAAGTATCAATATAAATTCGTTATTGCCAAGCATTGCTCGTATTGATATATCTCAAATGAAAACCAAATCGATGATTTCCTCACAAATGGGATTTTTGAGGGTGTTCGCTCAATTCACTCAAGTATATTTTATAAGGGACGTGTATACGCTCGAATCAGACAATGCATGCACCTTGTAAAGTTTTCATCAAAAGAGGTCTTTATTTCGGGTTGTAATGATGGCTCTTTGGTAAGGTATGAAATATATGGATATAGTTTCTAAAACACGATCAAACGTGATCAATAACACACGAAACCCTAACTTCTAAAACCCGAAGTTTATGATCGCTTCACCCTTCCCAAATTACCAAACTTTCAATCGAAACCCTTTCGTACACTTACACACTTTCCTGACTTTTATTTCACAAAACTTAGAAGCTTTTCTAAATTGCTTCTTTTTACTAAATTTAGCCTTTTTGAACATAATGCTTTTTGCTTGAACGCACACTTTATCACTTTTCGTGATATGTATTGGAATTTAATTTTTGTTCTCCTTGTTTTTGGATTCTTATATATCTCCTTTTTTTTATATAAGTAACTCAAAACCCGAAACCCACAGTTGATTTCCCACACATTCATAGTCATCTAACAATACACTCTCTCACCTCACAACTTATGAAGGTATAAGAGCTAAATTGAGCTCGGCTAACAAGAAATGACGTATAGGCTCAAGGAGACTCATTTGGGATTTTTAAGTAGCTTATATATTTGGATATGGCCGGAATAAGGGTGATATATGTGCCTCGAGGTCATTTCCAGATTCAATCATGTACGAGCAATATCAATCCTCCTCAATGCAATTTCAATAAAAATGCAAGCAAAATCGATAATTCACATAAGGCTACTCACTAGTTTGCACCGGGTTTTGGAAACAAAATCAAAAGAGCTTTTAGAACTTTGCAATCTTTTCACGAGCACATGTTGATTATATATATATATATATATAGGCGGGTTTGGGACGAAGCACAAAACATCAAGTCCTTACACAAGAGGGCATAAACATGTAAAACCCTGAAAAGTAAACTATTCAAACTTCCAATCATATGGTGATTGCTCAACAATGTAATACACACACACAGGACACAAAAACTACACAACCATATAAATGCGCAATTATTAAGCGTCACTTAGCCAAGAATGCGTCACTTCGCCAAGGGTCGAGTTAAGAAAGACAAATCATGATTTGTCACACCCGGACCCTAACCACCTACCCACCCCACACTTAAACTATGCAATGCCCTCATTGCATTTTAATGAAAACTAAGTAAGAGGGGGGTGAAATAGAAACTTCCTTAATCGAGCGAGTTTTGGTTGAGCTCGGTGGAGTCCACTTAAGCATTCAAGCATTCTAGGTAAAAAACGAGCACGACTAGTTTCTCTCGGCTCCATGAATGCTACCAATCTTATCAATTTTGTCAAGGTTGGTGTTGGAACAACACACTAGAAAAGAAAATCACACAAAGTAAAAAACACAAGAAAATAGGTACACGAATCAAAATAAAAAAAAACAAAACTAGGGCTAAAAAGACCCAAAAGAGAACAACATTTTTTTTTGTGTGTGTTTTCGAATGTTTTTGGATTTTAATAATAAGAAAGTGAGGAAAGAAAAGAATGTAAAAATGAAAGAAATAAATGAAAAGAACATGGGTTGCCTCCCAAGAAGCACTTGTTTTACGTCATTAGATTGACGAGCTCCCTTCTTATTATGATGGATAGAGAAAGTCATGACAGGCGTCGTTGTTGTATAGTGGTGAGTATTCCCGCCTGTCACGCGGGTAACCCGGGTTCGATTCCTGGCAATGACGCTATTTTGTTTTGTAGTTTTTTAGTGGTGTTGAAATAAGAAAAGTGAGTTCATGGCTCGGTATTATCGGAATTCGATTGCTAGCACAAATCAATGTGTTTTTAGATTTTTGAAAATAAAGGAAAATGGAAATAAACAAAATTAAGGCAAGTAAAAGAAGGAAAACAAAAGGAAATTCAAGTTATTCGAACGCCTCTGGTGTGTGCCTTATGGAAATCGCAAGCAATAATGAAAATAAGCACTGAAAAGCAAAGTTTCACCAAGTACAAGCATGAAAACCTAAGGTACAAAACTATGCATGCATGATCATAAAAACTCATATAATTCAATTTAATGAAAATTGGAAGTATCAATGGAAAGAGCAATAAAATTTGACGTGAAAATTCAAATCTTTAAGAAAAATAACAAGAAACGAAGAGTAGATCTAGGATTCAACGAAAAACCATGCATGAAAATAAAATCCAAAATAAAGCATATAAAATACTCAAAAGAAAATCGATCAAGGACTCGATCTATGATCTAGATTCCATAGCCAATTCACAAGATCTAATATTTAATCTATGAGCTAATCCAAAATGCATAAATCGACAAACAAGTATGAAATTGAAGAACAAGGATGAAATTAAAGAAAAACTTACTTGACTTAAAAAGAGAATCCAAAAGCTTAAATGAAATTACGATCAAAATAAATCCAAGGGAGCACATGAATTCTTCTTAGGCTTACTAACCCAAGGAAGTTCTTGAATTTAAAATATAAGAACTAGAGAGAGAAAATAAATCCAAACTCATGCAAGAGTTGGGAGAATGAGTGGTAATTTTCAAAATGAGAGTAGTTTTCTCTTTATAGCTAGGTTTAATTGGATTTAAATGGGCCAAATTAGTTTTTAAGGCTTCAATTTCTCGGGTTTGACCCGAATTTGCACCCTGGCGTGAGGTTTGGCGCGAGAGT
>BMAC01000260.1:474773-496619 GCA_014905375.1 Phtheirospermum japonicum | reverse complement strand
TATATATATATATATATATATATATATATATATATATATATATATATATATATATATATATATATATATATATATATATATATACATATAGACGGGTTTAGGACGAAGCACAAAAATTCAAGTCCTTACACAAGAGGGCATAAACATTTAAAAACCCGAAAAGTAAACTAATCAAACTTCCAATCATATAGTGATTGCTCAAAAATGTAAAACACACACACAAGACACAAATATTACACAACCATATAAATGCGAAATTAGTAAGCGTCACTTCGCCAAGGCTCGAGTTAAGAAAGACAAATCATGATTTGTCACACCCGGACCCTAACCACCTACCCACCTCACATTTAAACTATGCAATGCCCTCATTGCATTTTAATGAAAATTAAGTAAGAGGGGGGTGAAATAGAAACTTCCTTAACCGAGCGAGTTTTGGTCGAGCTCGGTGGGGTCCACTTAAGCATTCAAGCATTCTAGGTGAAAAATGAGTATGACTAGTTTCTCTCGGCTCCATGAACGCTACAAATCTTATCAATTCGGTCAAGGTTGGTGTTGGAGAACAACACACTAGAAATGAAAATCACACAAAGTAAGAAACACAAGAAAATAGGTACATAAGTCAAAACAAAATAAAACAAAACTTGGGCTTAAAAGACCCAAAAGAGAACAACAGTTTTTTTTGTGTGTTTTCGAATGTTTTTGGATTTTAATAATAAGAAAGTGAGGAGAGAAAAGAATGTAAAAATGAAAGAAATAAATGAAAAGAACATGGGTTTCCTCCCAAGAAGCACTTGTTTTACGTCATTAGCTTGACGAGCTCCCTTCTTATTATGGTGGATAGAGAAAGTTATGACAAGCGTCGTTGTTGTATAGTGATGAGTATTCCCGCCTGTCACGCGGGTGACCCGGGTTCGATTCCCGGCAACGACGCTATTTTGTTTTGTAGTTTTTTAGTGGTGTTTAAATAAGAAAAGTGAGTTCATGGCTCGATATTATCGGAATTCGATTGCTAGCACGAATCAATGTGTTTTTAGATTTTTGAATATGAAGGAAAATGGAAATAAACAAAATTAAAGCAAGTAAAAGAAGTAAAATAAAAGGAAATTCAAGTTAGTCGGATGCCTCTGGTGTGTGCCTTATGGAAATCGTAAGCAATAATGAAAATAAGCACTGAAAAGCAAAGTTTCACCAAGTACAAGCATGAAAACCTAAGGTAAAAAACTATGCATGCATGATCATAAAAACTCAAATAAAACAATTTAACAAAAATCGGAAGCATCAATGGAAAGAACGATAAAAGTTGACGTGAAAGTTTAAATCTCTACGAAAAATAACAAAAAACGAAGAGTAGATCTAACATTCAACGAAAAACCATGCATGAAAATAAAATCTAAAATAAAGCATATAAAATACTCAAAAGAAAAACGATCAAGGACTCGATCTATGATCTAGATTTGTCACTTATCTAGATTCCATAGCCAATTCACAAGATCTAACAATTAATCTACGAGCTAAGGCAAAATGCATAAATCGACAAACAAGCTTGAAATTGAAGAACAAGGATGAAATTAAAGGAAAACTTACTTGAATTAATAAGGAAATCCAAAAGCTTAAATGAAATTACGATCAAAATAAATCCAAGGGAGCACATGAATTCTTCTTAGTCTTACAAACCCAAGGAAGTTCTTGAAGTTAAAATATAAGAACTAAAGAGAGAAAATAAATCCAAACTCATGCAAGAGTTGGGAGAATGAGTGGTAATTTTCAAAATGAGAGTAGTCTTTTCTTTATTGCTAGGTTGAATTGGATTTAAATGGGCCAAATTAGCTTTTAAGGCTTGAATTTCCCGGGTTTGACCAGGGTTTGGCACGAGAGTTGGCAAGCGCCAGGCAGCTGGGAGGGGGCTTGGCGCTTGCTTTGGCGAGCAGTTTGGCAAGCGCCAGGGCTTGGCGTCAGGTGTGGCGAGGAGTGTCGTGCCTTTGCTAGAATTCCAAAATGTTTGTCCATTTTTGAAGCTTGCTCTTGGCACCGATTTTGGCACGCCTTGGCACAGCTTGGCTTGAACTTTGGTCTTTAATGCCTTTACCCATGAAAATAGGATTTTGAACATATAAACCCAAGAATTTCACCAAACCTTATATTAATTGAAGCCATTTAACCAAATTAAATATAAGATCATATAGAAATAAGAAAAATAACAAAATGAGAAAACAAATGAATGACTTAACAAAACTTGACTCAAAACTACTAAAAACAACATAAAATCCTAATTAAAAACACGATAAAAATACCACAATTACATGCAAAACAACCACCCCAAACTTATTTGTTTGTTCGTCCTCGAACAACGAAAAGAATCGAGAATGTTCATGCAATGAACTTATGCAAAAAGAAAAATCCTTGTGCTTATCCTAATTAATATGATGAAAGTATCAATATAAACTCTTTATCGCCAAGAATTGCTCGTATTGCTCTTTCTCAAATGAAAACCAAATTGATGACTTCCTCACAAATAGAATATTTGAGGGTGTTCGCTAAATTCACTCAAGTATATTTTATAAGGGACGTGTATACTCTCGAATCAGACAATGCATGCACCTTGTAAAGGTTTCACAAATTGGAGACTCAAAATAACCCATTGTACATGACAAAACAAGAATCAAAAGAGGTCTTTATTTCAGCTTGTAACGTTGGCTCTTTGGTAAGGTATGGAATATATTGATATAGTGGTTAACACACGATCAAACGTGATCAATAACACACGAAATCTTAACTTCTAAAACCCGAAGCATATGATCGCTTCACCCTTCCTAAATTACAAAACTTTCAATCAAAACTCTTTTGTACACTTACATACTTAGAAGCTTTTTGAAATTGCTTCTTTTTACTAAGTTTAGCCTTTTTGAAAATTAGGCTTTTCGCTAGAATGCGCACTTTATCACTTTTCGTTATATGTGTTGGAATTTTATTTTTGTTCTCCTTCTTTTTGTATTCTTATATATCTCCTTTTTTATATAAGTAACTCAAAACCCGAAACCCACAGTTGATTTTCCACACATTCCTAGTCATCTAACAATACACTCTCTCATCTCACAACTTGTGAAGATATAAGAGCTAAAATTGAGCTCGGCTAACAAGAAATGACGTATAGGCTCAATGAGGCTCATTCGGGATTTTTAAGTAGCTTATATATTTGGATATGGCCGGAATGAGAGTGATATATGTGCCTCGAGGTCATATCCAAATTCAATCATGTACGAGCAATGTCAAGCCTCCTCAATGCAATTTCAATAAAAATGCAAGCAAAACCGATAATTCACACAAGGCTACTCACTAGTTTGCAYCGGGTTTTGGAAACAWAATCAAAAGAGCTTTTAGAACTTTGYAATMTTTTCACGAGCACATGTTGATTATATATATATATATATATATATATATAGGCGGGTTTGGGACGAAGCACAAAATTTCAAGTCCTTACACAAGAGGGCATAAACATGTAAAAACCCGACAAGTAAACTATTCAAACTTCCAAGCATATGGTGATTGCTCAACAATGTAATAAACACACAAAAGACACAAAAATCGACTCAACCCTATGAATGTGCAAATAGTAAGCGTCACTTCGCCAAGAATGCGTCACTTCGCCAAGGCTCGAGTTAAGAAAGACAAATCATGATTTGTCACACCCGGATCCTAACCACCTACCCATCCCACACTTAAACTATGCAATGCCCTCGTTGCATTTTAATGAAAATAAAGTAAAAGGGGGTGAAATAGAAACTTTCTTAATCGAGCGAGTTTTGGTCGAGCTCGGTGGGGTCCACTTAAGCATTCAAGCATTCTAGGCAAAAAACAATCATGACTAGTTTCTCTCGGCTCCATGAATGCTACCAATCTTATCAATTCGGTCAAGGTTGGTGTTGGAGAACAACAAACTAGAAAAGAAAATCATACAAAGTCAAAAACACAATAAAATAGGTACATGCAAATCAAAACAAAACAAAACAAAAATAGGGCTAAAAAGACCCAAAAGAGAACAACATTTTTTTGTGTGTTTTTGAATGTTTTTGTATTTTAATAATAAGAAAGCGAGGAAATAAAGGAATGTAAAAATGAAATAAATAAATGAAAAGAACATGGTTTGCCCCCCAAGAAGCGCTTGTTTTACATCATTAGCTTGACGAACTCCCTTCTTATTATGGTCAATAGAGAAGTCATGACGGCGTCGTTGTTGTATAGTGGTGAGTATTCCCGCCTATCACGCGGGTGACCCTGGTTCGATTCCCGGAAACGACGCTATTTTGTTTTGTAGTTTTTTAATGATGTTGAAATAAGAAAAGTTAGTTCATGGCTCAGTATTATCGGAATTCAATTGCTAGCACGAATCAATGTGTTTTTAGATTTCTGAAAATAAAGGAAAATGGAAATAAACAAAATTAAAGCAAGTAAAAGAAGTAAAATAAAAGAAAATGCAAGTTAGTCGGATGCCTCCGGTATGTGCCTTATGGAAATCGCAAGCAATAATGAAAATAAGCACTGAAAAGCAAAGTTTCACCAAGTACAAGCATGAAAACCTAAGTTACAAAACTATGCATGCATGATCATAAAAACTCAAATAATACAAATTAACGAAAATCAGAAGCATCAATGTAAAGAGCAATAAAAGTTGACGTGAAAGTTCAAATCTTTACGTAAAATAACTAGAAACGAAGAGTAGATCTAGGATTCAACGAAAAACCATGCATGAAAATAAAATCCAAAATAAAGCATATAAAATACTCAAAATTAAAATGATCAAGGACTCGATCTATGATCTAGATGTGTCACTCATCTAGAATCCATAGCCAATTAACAAGATCTAACAATTAATCTACGAGCTAAGGTAAAATGTATAAATCGACAAACAAGCATGAAATTGAAGAACAAGGATGAAATTAAAGGGAAACTTACTTGAATTAAAAAGAGAATCCAAAAGCTTATATGAAATTACAATCAAAATAAAATCCAAGGGAGCACATGAATTCTTCTTAGGCTTACAAACCCAAGGAAGTTCTTGAAGGTAAAATATAAGAACTAGAGAGAAAATAACTCCAAACTCATGCAAGAGTTGGGAGAATGAGTGATAATTTTAAAAATGAGAGTAGTCTTCTCTTTATAGCTAAGTTTAATTGGATTTAAATGGGCCAGATTAGCTTTTAAGGCTTGAATTTCCCGGGTTTGACCAGGGTTTGACCCGAATTTGCACCCTGGCGTGAGGTTTGGCGCGAGAGTTGGCAAGCGCCAGGCAGCTGGGAGAGGGCTTTGCGCCTGCTTTGGCGAGCAGTTTGGCAAGCGCCAAGGATTGGCGTCAGGTGTGGCGAGGAGTGGCGTGCCTTTGTTAGCATTCCAAAATGTTTGGACATTTTTGAAGCTTACCCTTGGCACCGATTTTGGCACGAATGAATGACTTAACAAAACTTGACTCAAAATTACTAAAAACAACATAAAATCCTAATTAAGAACACGAGAAAAACACCAAAATTACATGCAAAACAACCACCCCACACTTATTAGTTTCTTCGTCCTCGAACAAAGAAAAGAATCGAGAAAGTACATGCGATGAACTTATGCAAAAAGAAAAATCCTTGTATTTATCCTAATTAATATGATGAAAATATCAATATAAACTCCTTATTGCCAAGCATTGCTCGTATTGCTCTTTCTCAAATGAAAACCAAATCGATGACTTCCTCACAAATGAAATTTTTGAGGGTGTTCGCTCAATTCACTCAAGTATATTTTATAAGGGACGTGTATACGTTCGAATCAGACAATGCATGCACCTTGAAGTTTTCACAAATTGTAAACTCAAACTAACCCATTGTACATGACCAAACAAGAATCAAAAGAGGTCTTTATTTAGGGTTGTAATATTGGCTCTTTGGTAAGGTATGGAATATATGGATATAGTGGCTAACACACGATCAAACGTGATTAACTCCTCAAAACCCGAAACCCACAGTTGATTTCCCACACATTCATAGTCATCTAACAATACACTCTCTCACCTCACAACTTATGAAGGTATAAGAGCTAAAATTGAGCTCGGCTAACAAGAAATGATGTATAGGTACAAGGAGACTCATTTGGGATTTTTAAGTAGCTTATATATTTGGATATGGCCGGAATAAGGGTGATATATGTGCCTCGAGGTCATTTCCAGATTCAATCATGTACGAGCAATATCAATCCTCCTCAATGCAATTTCAATAAAAATGCAAGCAAAATCGATAATTCACATAAGGCTACTCACTAGTTTGCACCGGGTTTTGGAAACAAAATCAAAAGAGCTTTTAGAACTTTGCAATCTTTTCACGAGCACATGTTGATTATATATATATATATATATAGGCGGGTTTGGGACGAAGCACAAAACATCAAGTCCTTACACAAGAGGGCATAAACATGTAAAACCCTGAAAAGTAAACTATTCAAACTTCCAATCATATGGTGATTGCTCAACAATGTAATACACACACACAGGACACAAAAACTACACAACCATATAAATGCGCAATTATTAAGCGTCACTTAGCCAAGAATGCGTCACTTCGCCAAGGGTCGAGTTAAGAAAGACAAATCATGATTTGTCACACCCGGACCCTAACCACCTACCCACCCCACACTTAAACTATGCAATGCCCTCATTGCATTTTAATGAAAACTAAGTAAGAGGGGGGTGAAATAGAAACTTCCTTAATCGAGCGAGTTTTGGTTGAGCTCGGTGGAGTCCACTTAAGCATTCAAGCATTCTAGGTAAAAAACGAGCACGACTAGTTTCTCTCGGCTCCATGAATGCTACCAATCTTATCAATTTTGTCAAGGTTGGTGTTGGAACAACACACTAGAAAAGAAAATCACACAAAGTAAAAAACACAAGAAAATAGGTACACGAATCAAAATAAAAAAAAACAAAACTAGGGCTAAAAAGACCCAAAAGAGAACAACATTTTTTTTTGTGTGTGTTTTCGAATGTTTTTGGATTTTAATAATAAGAAAGTGAGGAAAGAAAAGAATGTAAAAATGAAAGAAATAAATGAAAAGAACATGGGTTGCCTCCCAAGAAGCACTTGTTTTACGTCATTAGATTGACGAGCTCCCTTCTTATTATGATGGATAGAGAAAGTCATGACAGGCGTCGTTGTTGTATAGTGGTGAGTATTCCCGCCTGTCACGCGGGTAACCCGGGTTCGATTCCTGGCAATGACGCTATTTTGTTTTGTAGTTTTTTAGTGGTGTTGAAATAAGAAAAGTGAGTTCATGGCTCGGTATTATCGGAATTCGATTGCTAGCACAAATCAATGTGTTTTTAGATTTTTGAAAATAAAGGAAAATGGAAATAAACAAAATTAAGGCAAGTAAAAGAAGGAAAACAAAAGGAAATTCAAGTTATTCGAACGCCTCTGGTGTGTGCCTTATGGAAATCGCAAGCAATAATGAAAATAAGCACTGAAAAGCAAAGTTTCACCAAGTACAAGCATGAAAACCTAAGGTACAAAACTATGCATGCATGATCATAAAAACTCATATAATTCAATTTAATGAAAATTGGAAGTATCAATGGAAAGAGCAATAAAATTTGACGTGAAAATTCAAATCTTTAAGAAAAATAACAAGAAACGAAGAGTAGATCTAGGATTCAACGAAAAACCATGCATGAAAATAAAATCCAAAATAAAGCATATAAAATACTCAAAAGAAAATCGATCAAGGACTCGATCTATGATCTAGATTCCATAGCCAATTCACAAGATCTAATATTTAATCTATGAGCTAATCCAAAATGCATAAATCGACAAACAAGTATGAAATTGAAGAACAAGGATGAAATTAAAGAAAAACTTACTTGACTTAAAAAGAGAATCCAAAAGCTTAAATGAAATTACGATCAAAATAAATCCAAGGGAGCACATGAATTCTTCTTAGGCTTACTAACCCAAGGAAGTTCTTGAATTTAAAATATAAGAACTAGAGAGAGAAAATAAATCCAAACTCATGCAAGAGTTGGGAGAATGAGTGGTAATTTTCAAAATGAGAGTAGTTTTCTCTTTATAGCTAGGTTTAATTGGATTTAAATGGGCCAAATTAGTTTTTAAGGCTTCAATTTCTCGGGTTTGACCCGAATTTGCACCCTGGCGTGAGGTTTGGCGCGAGAGTNGTTTGGTACGAAGCACAAAAATTCAAGTCCTTACAAAAGAGGGCATAAACATGTAAAAACTCGAAAAGTAAACTATTCAAACTTCCAATCATATGGTGATTGCTCAACAATATAATACACACACACAAGACACAAATACAACACAACCATATAAATGCGAAATTAGTAAGCGTCACTTCGCCAAGGCTCGAGTTAAGAAAGATAAATCATGATTTGTCACACCCGGACCCTAACCATCTACCCACCCCACACTTAAACTATGCAATGCCCTCATCGCATTTTAATGAAAATCAAGTAAAAGGGGGTGAAATAGAAACTTCCTTAACCGAGCGAGTTTTGGTCGAGCTTCGTTGGGTCCACTTAAGCATTCAAGCATTCTAGGCGAAAAATAAGCATGACTAGTTTCTCTCTGCTCCATGAATGCTACCAATCTTATCAATTCGGTCAAGGTTGGTGTTAGAGAACAACACACTAGAAAAGAAAATCACACAAAGTCAAAAACACAATAAAATAGGTACATGCAAATCAAAACAAAACAAAACAAAACTAGGGCTAAAAAGACCCAAAAGAGAACAACATTTATTTTTTATTTTTGTGTTTTCTAATGTTTTTTTTTTTTTAATAATAAGAAAGCGAGAAGAGAAAGGAATGAAAAAATGAAAGAAATAAAAAAAAAGAACATGGGTTGCCTCCCAAGAAGCGCTTATTTTACGTCATTAGTTTGAAGAACTCCCTTCTTATTATGGTGGATAGAAAAAGTCATGACAGGCGTCGTTGTTGTATAGTGGTGAGTATTCCCGCCTGCCACGCGGGTGACCCAGGTTCGATCCACGGCAATGACGCTATTTTTTTTTGTAGTTTTTTATTGGTGTTGAAATAAGAAAAGTGAGTTCAAGGCTCGGTATTATCGGAATTCGATTGCTAGCACGAATCAATGTGTTTTTAGATTTGTGAAAATAAAGGAAAATTGAAATAAACGAAATTAAAGCAAGTAAGAAGTAAAATAAAAGGAAATGCAAGTTAGTCAGATGACTCTGGTGTGTGCCTTATGGAAATCGCAAGCAATAATGACAATAAGCAATGAAAAGCAAAGTTTCACCAAGTACATGCATGAAAACCTAAGGTACAACCATGCATGCATGATCATAAAAACTCAAATAATGCAAATTAATGAAAATTGGAAGAATCAATGGAAAGAGCAATAAAAGTTGACGAGAAAGTTTAAATCTTTACGAAAAATAACAAGAAAGGAAGAGTAGATCTTGGATTCAACGAAAAACCATGCATGAAAATAAAATCCAAAATAAAGCATGTGAAATACTCAAAATAAAACCATTAAAGGACTCGATCTATGATCTAGATGTGTCACTCGTCTAGATTACATAGGTAATTCACAAGATCTAATAATTAATTGATGAGCTAAGGAAAAATGCATAAATCGAAGAACAAGCATGAAATTGAAGAACAAGGATGAAATTAAAGGAAAACTTACTTGAATTAAAAAGAGAATCCAAAAGCTTTAATGAAATTACGATCAAAATAAAATCCAAGGGAGCACATGAATTCTTCTTAGGCCTACAAACCCAAGGAAGTTCTTGAAATTAAAATATAAGAACTAGAGAGAGAAAATTAATCCAAACTCATGCAAGAGTTTGGAGAATGAGTGATAATTTTCAAAATGAGAGTAGTCTTCTCTTATTAGCTAGGTTTAATTGGATTTAAATGAGCCATATTAGCCTTTTAGTCTTGAATTTCCCGGGTTTGACCCTAATTTGCACCCTGGCGTGAGGTTTGGCGCGAGAGTTGGCAAGCGCCAGGAAGCTGGGAGGGGGCTTGGTGCCTGCTTTGGCGAGAAGTTTGGCAAGCGCCAAGGCTTGGCATCTGGTGTGGCGAGGAGTGGCGTGCCTTAACTAGCATTACAGAATGTTTGGCCATTTTTGAAGCTTGCTCTTGGCACCGATTTTATCAAGCCTTGGCACAGCTTGGCTTTAACTCTGGTCCCTAACGCCTTTACCCATGAAAATAGGACTTTGAACATAAAAACCCAAGAATTTCACCAAACCTCAAATTAATTGAAGCCATTTAACCAAATTGAATAAAAGATCATATAGAAACACGAAAAATAACAAAATGAGAAAACAAACGAATGACTGAACAAAACTTGACTCAAAACTACAAAAAACAACATAAAATCGTAATTATATACACGAGAAAAACACCACAATTACATGAAAAACAACCACCCACAACTTATTGGTTTGTTCATCCTTGAATAACAAAAAGAACCGAGAATGTACATGCAATGAACATTATGCAAAAAGAAAAATCCTTGTGCTTATCCTAATTAATATGATGAATGTATCAACATAAACTTGTTATTTCCAAGCATTACTCATATTGCTCTTTCTCAAATGAAAACCAAATCGATGACTTCCTCACAAATGGAAGTTTTGAGGGTGTTCGCTCAATTCACTCAAGTGTGTTTTATAAGGGACGTGTATACGCTCAAATCAAATAATGCATGCACCTTGTCAAGTTTTTACAAATCAAAAACTCAAAATCACCCATTGTACATGACCAAACAAGAATCAAAAGAGGTCTTTAGTTTGGGTTGTAATGTTGGCTCTTTAGTAAGGTATGGAATATATGGATATAGTGGCTAACACACGATCAATAACACATGAAACCCTAACTTTTAAAACCCAAAGCTTATGATCGCTTCACCCTTCCCAAATTACCAAACTTTCAATCGAAACCCTTTCATACACTTACACACGTTCCCGAATTTTATTTCACAACACTTAGAAGCTTTTTAAAATTGCTTCTTTTTACTAAATTTAACATTTTTGAACATTAGGCTTTTCGCTTGAACGCACACTTTATCACTTTTCGTGATTTATGTTGGAATTCTATTTTTGTTCTCCTTCTTTTTGTATTTTTATATATCTCCTTTTTATTATATATAAGTAACTCAAAACCCGAAACCCACAATTATTTCCAACATATTCCTAGTCATCTAACAACACACTCTCTCACCTCACAACTTATGAAGATATAAGAGCTAAAATAGAGCTCGGCTAACAAGAAATGGCGTATAGGCTCAAGGGGGCTCATTTGGGATTTTTAAGTAGCTTATATATTTGGATATAGCCGGAATAAGGGTGATATGTGTTCCTCAAGGTCATTTTAAAATTCAACCAAGTACGAGCAATATTACTCCTCCTCAATTCAATTTCAATAAAAATGCAAGCAAAACCGATAATTCACACAAGGCTACTCACTAGTTTGCACAAGGTTTTGGAAATAAAATCAAAAGAGCTTTTAGAACTTTGCAATCTTTTCACGAGTACATGTTGATTATATATATATATATATATATATATATATATATATATATATATATATATATATGGTGGGTTTGGGACGAAGCACAAAAATTCAAGACCTTACACAAGAGGGCATAAACATGTAAAAACCCGAAAAGTAAACTATTCAAACTTCCAATCATATGGTGACTGCTCAACAATGTAATACACACACACAAGACACAAAAATGACACAACCATATAAATGCGCAATTAGTAAGCGTCACTTCGCCAAGAATGCGTCACTTCGCCAATGCTCGAGTTAAGAAAGACAAATCATAATTTGTCACACCCGGACCCTAACCACCTACCCACCCTACACTTAAACTATGCAATGCCCTCATTGCATTTTGATAAAAATCAAGTAAAAGGGGGGTGAAATAGAAGCTTCCTTAACCCAGCGAGTTTTGGTCGAGCTCGGTAGGGTCCACTTAAGCATTCAAGCATTCTAGGCAAAAAAATGAGCATGACAAGTTTCTCCCAGCTCCATAAACGCTACCAATCTTATCAATTTGGTCAAGGTTGGGGTCGGAGAACAACACACTAGAAAAGAAAATCACACAAAGTCAAAACACATATATACATGAATCAAAACAAAACAAAACAAAACTAGGGCTAACAAGAAGCAAAAGAGAACAATAATTTTTTTTTAATTTTTGTATTTTCAAATGTTTTTGGAATTTAATAATAAGAAAGCGAAGAAATAAAGGAATGTAAAAATTAAAGAAATAAACGAAAAGAACATGGGTTGCCTCCCAAGAAGCGCTTGTTTTACGTCATTTGCTTGACGAACTCCCTTCTTATTATGGTGGATAGAGAAAGTCATGACATGCGTCGTTGTTGTATAGTGGTGAGTAATCCCGCCTGTCAAGCGGGTGATCCAGGTTCGATCCCCGTCAACGACGCTATTTTCTTTTGTAGTTTTCTAGTGGTGTTGAAATAAGAAAAGTGAGTTCATGACTCAGTATTATCAGAATTCGATTGCTAACACGAATCGATGTGTTTTTAGATTTGTGAAAACAAAGGAAAATGGAAATAAATAAAATTAAAGCAAGTAAAAGAAGTAAAATAAAAGGAAATGCAAGTTGGTCGGATGCCTCTGGTGTGTGCCTTATGGAAATTGCAAGCAATAATGAAAATAAGCAATGAAATGCAAAGTTTCACCAAGTCTAAGCATGAAAACCTAAGGCACAACTATGCATGCATGATCACAAAAACTCAAATAATGAATATTAATGAAAATCGGAAGCATCAATAGAAAGAACAATAAAAGTTGACGTGAAAGTTTAAATCTTTACAAAAAATGATAACAAACGAAGAGTAGATTCAGGATTCAACGAAAAACCATGCATGAAAATAAAATCCAAACTAAAGCATATGAAATACTCAAACTAAAAACGACCAATGACTCGATCTATGATCTAGATGTGTCGCTCATCTAGATTCCATAGCTAATTCACAAGATCTAACAATTAATCTATGAGCTAAGGAAAAATGGATGAATAGAAGAACAAGCATGAAATTGAAGAACAAGGATGAAATTAAAAGAAAACTTACTTGAATTAAAAAGAGAATCTAAAAGCTTGAATGAAATTACAATCAAAATAAAATCCAAAGGAGTACTTGAATTCTTCTTAGGCTTACAAACCCAAGGAATTGCTTGAAATTAAAATCTAAGAACTAGAGAAAGAATATAAATCCAAACTCATGCAAGAGTTGGGAGAATGAGTGATAATTTTCAAAATGAGAGTAGTCTTCTCTTTATACTAGGTTTAATTGTATTTAAATGGGCCAAATTAGCCTTTAAGGCTTGAATTTCCCGGGTTTGACCCGAATTTGCTCCCTGGCGCCTGCTTTGGCGAGCAGTTTGGCAAGCGCCAAGGCTTGGCGTCAGGTATGGCGAGGAGTGGCGTGCCTTGGCTAGCATTCCAGAGTGTTTGGCCATTTTTGAAGCTTGCTCTTGGCAGTGATTTTGGCACGCATTGGCACAGCTTGGCTTGAACTTTTGTCCTTAATGCCTTTACCTATGAAAAAGGATTTTGAACATAAAAACCCAAGAATTTCACCAAACCTCGAATTAATTGAAGCCATTTAACCAAATAAAATATAAAATCATATAGAAACACGAAAAATAACAAAATTAGAAAACAAACGAATGACTTAACTAAACTTGACTCAAAACTACTAAAAACAACATAAAATCCTAATAAAAAACACGAGAAAAACACATGCAAAACAGGAATCATCTACCCCATGGCGGATAGTGAATGGGTTAGTCTAGTTCACATCGTTCCGAAGAAATGAGGAATTAGAATTTTGGAGAATGATAAGAGAGAGATTGTTCCAACGCGTCTAACCACCGGGTAGAGCATGTGTATCGATTACCGGAAGCTCAATGCAAAGACAAGGAAAGACCACTTTCCACTCCCATTCATGAGCCAGTTACTCGACAAGCTAGCAGGACATTGATTAGCACATATTTGTCCTTATTTTTATTATCTTTTTCGTTCGTTTTTCTATTGATTTTGGTATAAGTTGGATAGTTTAAGCTTAATTCCGTATTTTTATACTTCTGGCTTATTTTACCGTATTTTGATGGTAATTAATGCAGATAAGTGATTATTTATGGTTTTTCACTTTACAGCTAAGTAACCGGAGGAGTTCAGAGCATTATTAAGATGAAGCTTGATGTTCGAGAATCAAGAATGATCTTTTCGGTGAAAGAGTAGCAGAAAGATCGAGAGAACAAGACGTGCAGCAAGCTGCGTTGATCGATACAGGCCTCGACACGACTTTGCCACGTCGGTCGACACTAGGTCGACGCCAAGATGACGTAACTCTCTGAAGCATCGATCCAAGAGTACGTCGGTCGACGCTCAAAATGATGCAACTCTCTAAAGCGTCGATCCAAGGGTGCGTCGATCGACGCCCATGCCCTGTCGACGCGAGCGCACCAGGACGCGTCGACACCGAGCCCCAGCTCGCGTCGGTCGACGCGACATCGACGTGATGACCCAGATGCAGATTTTAGGATTTCTTATACTCCAAGACAAGTGAAAACTATAAGACCCTTATCTAAGCCCGTACATGAGACACACAATATACACAAGATACCACTACAACACTACATATAGTCCGTCGGCCCAAAAGCATTACACCGTAACATCCATATACGATCAAGAACGAAGATTCGAGGATCGCAAGTTCCAAGTTCTAATCATTAATTCGTGATTCGTTCTTCGGCCAAGATCCTTCGCAATCTCTCCGGATTAGCTGGAGAATTTTCTGCTCTTAGTTTAATAAGTACTCTAAACCCTTTAATTGCTTTCTTAGTTTAATTTATGCGATTAAGTAGTAGCTTTTCAATAATTGTTTTAGAATCATTTCATGATTCAAACACCAGATACTTTTGGTATTAGGATTCGTAATATTTAGTTTAATTAATGTTTGGTTGTTATTCCTGTTAGACAATTCGTTCCGTTTATCTTATGCTTTAGATAAATTACTTTTCGATTATGCCAGTGATCTTGTTTAGTTCTTAGATTAATTTCTCAAATTCGCATGCTCTAAGTTGCTGAATTAAATTACATAGTTTTAATTTACGTTCATGTGTTTCAATTCTTTAGATAATCAAACAATCAAACCTCCCCCCCCCCTCCAATTTGTATAAGTTACTTGCAATCGAACAAACTATTTGAGATTCCGATTGTATGTTCCTCGAGAGACGACTCGAGTCAACTTTGACAACCTACACGCGACCTCTTTATCTTGCGGGCAAGCTATTGAATTACTGACAAAAATTTATAAGTAGTCAACATAAAAGCTTGAATCAAAAATTGGCGCCGTTGCTGGGGAACATAGCAAAGGTTTCAATAATATGTTTGTTTATTTTAATTTTAGCCGTCTATTTGTATAATTATTTTATTTAGTCGATGAGTTTAATTTGCTGTTGAGTGTATACAAGGTCGAAGATCACTTAGACCCGAACTTG
Source organism: Phtheirospermum japonicum (assembly GCA_014905375.1). Classification (NCBI taxonomy): domain Eukaryota; kingdom Viridiplantae; phylum Streptophyta; class Magnoliopsida; order Lamiales; family Orobanchaceae; genus Phtheirospermum; species Phtheirospermum japonicum. Next base: position 481,066 of record BMAC01000260.1, on the reverse strand, counting down.
CACCATTCATCGACGAAATTCATCGTTCCAATCAAGCGAGACCTCCTCACATATCCGAAAGTGAATCGTCTGCCACCACTGATTTCGTTTGTGATCTGGTTCCTCAAACAATGTTGTGGCTAAACAATCCTGTCCACAACAACAAAAGTGATCAACCACCAAGGAACCCACCTATACGACAAAGCAACGAATACGGGAGTGAACCAATTCACCCCAATGGACCGGCACAACCTCGAGAGTATTGGGAGAATATTCAACGGAATATGATGGACCCGAATGAAGAGCGAGGAAGAGGAAATAGAAATCTCCACCACCACGACCAAGATAACTATTCTGAGAGATCTTACCATGGAGACGAGCAGGTTGATGACTGGCTCACCAATAACCACTACAATGAGAGGAACGAGTACGATAGAAACTACGCGAGGCCCAATAACCAAGAGAGACACCAACGGGAGGCGCGCGAGCCAAGACAAAGAGAGTTCACGACTCCTCAAGTGGGTCCCTATAGTTCTACCATTGTGTTGGGTCGAACTGCAAGAGACTCCGAGCTGAAACCTCATATAATCAACAACCTCTCGACATTTCATGGCCCCGCCAACGAAGACCCATTGACTTTTCTCAAGGAATTTTATGCTGAAGTTAGTAGGATTCCATCTCCGGGACTTCATCACGAAGAAATTCAAATGGTGTGCTTTCCAAGATGCATAAAGGATAAAGCCAAATCTTGGCTACTGTCACTAGAACCGAGATCTTTGATCGACTGGCCCATGGTGAGCGGCAAATTCATAAATCAATATTACTCAGCCAGACGACGGGCCACATTAGGAAATAAATAGCTAACTTTTTCCAGCAAGATGGGGAGTTGCTTCATGAGGCATGGGAACGTTTCAAATCATTGTTGCAAGCTTGCCCACATCATCATAACTCTCCGCGAATGGTAAATCAGTTGTTCTACGAAGGGCTTTTAGACTACTACAAAAACAACGTCGAAGTAGCTGCTGGAGGAGATTTTGGATACTTGACAGCAACGGAGGCGAAGCAACTGTTTGAAAAGATGAGTGAAAAGTCGAGGCAAATGAGCTCTCGACCAAGAAAGATAAGAGTCAACGAGGCAACTGAGGTGCCGAGCAATGAAACCGTTGAGACATGCAACCGATGTGGGGAGCAAGGGCATTTGGTGGACACATGCAATATGGTGTATTACGACGAATGCGAGGCCAAAGCGTACGCCATAAAAGATAAAATGCGCCACCAAGACCATCCAACTTATGAGCACAGACCTCCAACAAAATTCAACGCGCAATGTAATTCTCCTTACTTAAAATGGGGGCCTGGGAATCCAAATTTCGCCCCCGCACAAACTGATTCACCGCCACCTCCACCTAACAAACCACCACCATCCGGACCAACACCTACTCCGATACAGCCAAATGACCAACTGTTAATTTGGCAGCAGAACCAAGTCACCGAAAAAATCAGGAATAGAGATGGACTAGCCAATCTAACTGCGCAAGTTAATAAGCAGGGAGAAGTTCTGAGTGACCTCTCCAAAAGTGTGAAGAATTTAGAAAAAATCATGGGCCAAATGGCAACTTCTATGGCGAAGGCGGAAAACGAGAAAGGAAAATTGTCGAGCCAACCAGAGCAAGCTTCAACTGTCCACATCTTACGAAGCGAAAAGAAGGTAGATAATGGAATCGAGGAAAAGGAAGAGGAGAGCACGGAAATCCCAACTGCGGAATCACCAAAGGATGACGACCCTAAGCCGGTGGACCAAATGCATAAGTCACCAAATCCTTATATTTCGGTTCTTTAAAAGGGAAGCTTCCAAATCCACCAACCACAGTCAATGACTCCACCCAATCTCCAAATCAACAACCAAGGCAGCTACACTACTGCAGAAATTATATACGAAGGCAGTTTATTAACGGCGGTTCTGGAAAAACCGCCGTTAAATACTTTTTTACGGCGGTTTTCCATAAAACCGCCGTTAAATCGGTCATTTAATGACGGTTTTTAAAAAACCGCCGTAGAATCGTCCATTTTACGGCGGTTTTATGAAAACCGATGTTAAAATTAAACTAAATTAACGGCGATTTTTAAGAAAGCGCCGTGAATTAACAAGTATTCACGGCGGTTCCTTAAAAACCGATGTCAATTAGTTCATACGTTAATTATTGCTGTAGATTTAACGTCGGTTCTATTAAAACCGCCGTGAATGAGATGACATTTAACGGCGGTTTCTAAGGAACCGCTGTAGAATAGTAAGCAGCCATGTCACCGATCCTTGTCCTTATCAAGCAAAAATCTTGGACCGTTGATCCTTATCTGATCTGACGATTTGGATTAAATATTAAACTAAAAAAAATATTAAATAAAAAAAAATTATTAAATCAAAAAAATAATATTTCCTTCTCTCTCTTCCCAGCCTCGTTCTGAGTTGAACCCAATTCACACCATTATCTCATCCCTCCCAAGCTCCCACAAATTACAGCCCCAGATCCCTATTTTCTCAGGCTTCACTGGAAAATGGGGAAAATAAATTAATCGAAAATCCCATTTCTACTTGTATTCGTGCCCTGAAGCAAAAATCTTTAGATCTGAGTGCGCCGAGGTCGGCACGAGAGTCGACCGCCTCCTCCAGATGCTCCGCTCTGCCGCCCGCCTCGCCACGTCTGCCGCCGTCTACGACTTAGTACCTCCACAGTAAGTATCTTTAATTACAATTAATTATGCTTTGTATATTTTGTATGTGCCGGCAAAAGTATCTTTATCTATTCGAGATTGGGGCTAATTTCAAACTCAAAACTAGGGCTGACGATGACGAGGAGAAGATGAAGATGATGGGGTCAGAGGTTCGCAGAGGTCTTCTCCGATGATAGGCCATGGGTGCGATGGTTTAGTTCATGACAGGCTGGGAGATTATCGGTTGTCCGCGGACGAGGTTCAATCCGTAGCTCATGACGCCTTCAATTACGTGGCCAACCAACAACAACAAATAAAAGACGATGATGGTGCAATTAATATCATTCTGGTGGTTGTGGGGCCCGATTTGTTAATGGTGCAGCAAGAGGGCGAACCAATTGATGTGGATGTCGATCGGGCCGTAAAGCCCGAAAGCGTGTTCCCATTACGGTTGTGCTACGTTGCTACGCTTGTCGGGTCCAACATTTATGGAAGTAAGTTTGAGAGAATTATTTGCCCCCTACCCCATAAACGGATTTATTTGTACGAGATAGGATGAGAGTTGGTGGGAGTGAAGTAATGAAACACTTGATTTTTACAGGTTGTTGGAAAAGTACTTCCTGCATTGAATGGAAAGCTTACTGGAATGGCTTTCCGTGTTCCGACTCCTGATGTTTCTGTGGTTGACCTAACTGTTAGGCTTGGAAAGGCAGCTTCATATGATGAAATCAAAGTGGCGTTGGCTTTGGGCGTTGTGGTGCTTTGTATCGGGGTTGGGGCGATGGTGATGCATTTCATCGAGAGTCTTGATTGGGTYGACTCATTTTATCTGTCGGTTATGTCGGTTACGACGATTGGGTATGGTGACAGGGCATTCACGTCTTTGCCCGGCCGGGTGTTTGCGTCGATTTGGTTGCTGGTTTCGACGCTTGCTGTTGCTAGGKYGTTTCTATACTTGGCTGAGGCGAGGGTCGATAAGCGTCACAGGATGATGGCAAAATGGGTGCTTGGGCAAGATATGACGGTTGCTCAGTTTCTTGCGGCGGATATAGATAATAATRGTTTCGTGAGGTGAGTTCTCGTTTGAATGCTTTTATTTTCCATTTTGAAAGTTTTGTTGTGTTGTTTGAGGTCTTGGGCTTATTCTAGTTTTTTCATTCATTCAATAATTAGAATATTTTCTGTGTGAATATGGAAATAAAACTTATCTATGTATGGTCAAAGTAGATAAAGTAATTTTTGAAAATACTTTGATTGTGTGAATTAGTCGAAATGACTAGTTTTCTAGTTGAAAATACTGTTAACCAAATGCACTGTTGCTTTTGATGTACTTAATTATTAGATGTTCAATGTCAGTTTTCATACTAGCAAACTTTGACGTTTGTTGATGTCACTTCATTTATAGTCACGCCCAAGTGCTTTAATTATGGGGTTTAAACAGACCCAAGTTTCAGTGTTAGTCTATTTGTAAATCTATTTTTCTGTTTCGACTTTTCTTATTTTCTTTTAACCTGTGGAGGCGGTGGGGTGATGATATGGATTTCGGGATTTCAGCTAGGTGGGCCGAGTTCTTTGAGTCGATGGGAGTCGGGCCCGATCAGGAAGTGGTGACAGAGGATCTTGGTGTGACCACTCTGTTTGACGAAGTGATGGAGTTTCCGACATGGATGAATGATGCAGACGAGAGCTGTGTGCCTCATGTTTGCGCCGATTACTTTCAAGATCCTGCTTTGCCCTGGTCAGAGTTTTGTTTTATTTCATTAATTTCCTTTTTTTTTTAATGAATATTATGTTACTATTATTTTGCCATTTATTGTTGTGGGGGGAGATGTTTTTTGTTCCTACTTACTTCAATATGCAGGGATAGATTTTTTTTTGAATAAGGAAGAAAAAAAGGAATTATATTATTAAGGGTAAAAAATTAAGAAATATAAAAATTTAACTAATACACCCCTAATTAATTAATAATATTTTTAATTAATCTTTCTGCACTCTTACCCATAAGTATCTTATTAACTTTTGATTCTTTGAATAAATGTGGATAAAATTGGAAAAGAATTTACTAAAATAAAAAGTTAATTTGAAATAAAATTTATGCTTAAAACGACATTTAAAGGGGAACAGATGGAGGTAGTAACCAGTATTATGAGGAATATATCATCTTTGATGTGTTTTTATTTACTTTAATCAATTTTCATTTTCTTATAAAATATGGGTAATTGCAAATTATACCRTAAGAAAAAATATGTATACTTTTTTCAAATACTTCATCCGTAAATATAATTATAAGATTATCCTATTAAATAATAATACGAATGAGCTAACAAAAGGTCGGACTAATGGGGGAAATTGGGCCGGGCTGGACCAAGTATTTAATTGGGCTGCCAATTTGCTTGGCTCCAGCTTAGTTCATTTCAAACCTCAGTTTTAAATCATAGGACCACTTGACCAGCTTAATTCCAAACCTCCAGGGCTTGTCTAAAATAGGCTCACTCCAATTAAATAAAACCTCTAAAAATAGAGTTAGGCCGAAAATGAGTCCAAATCCTCTAGTCTGGACTTGAAAATCTCAATCACTTGGGTATTGTTTATGCCATTCCGATATGTAGTTCCGATATGTAAATCTATTTAGGTTTTTTCTATAATAATTTGGCTTAGGCTCTGAGGATCTGTAGGTTTTTGGGTGAGATTTTGTTCTGATATTATGTAGAATAGAATGGAATCTGCTTAGCTCTGAGTTGAAGATTTCATTCCTTTCTTTTTTTTTTCTTTTTTTGTCGGTGGAGCTGAAGTTTACGGATTGTTTTACCAATAATGGGCGCTGATTTATTGGGTTCATTATGCTATTCTTACCAACACGGTAAATTCAGAAATACGTTTGGAGACCTCACAAGGATTGATGCTCGTTTTGATATTGGTTCATTATGCTGATTTATTTGGTTCATAGTGCTATTCTTACCATTATGATAAGTTTCTCGATGTATATTTGTTCGTCGTGGCTTGAACTAAACTTTGTATTTACTCATCGTTTTAATAGAAAATATGGTTTATTTTTACTGAGAGTATTATTTTTTTATAATTGTATTTGCATTTAATTTGTATTTTTATTTCTTTTTTTTTAATTTTTTTACTACTTTCTAGAAGGTATTTCCCAAAACCGTCGTAAATTGTCTGTTCTGGAAAACAGGCTTTCTAGAAGGTATATTTAGAAAACCGCCGTAAAAAACACTGCATTCTACTACGGCGGTTCAAAAACCGCCGTTAAATCCCAAAAAATACCGCCGTTAATTCATGATTTTTTACGGTGGTTTTTAAAAACCGCCGTAAAATTTAACGGCGGTCGATATAAAGGCGGTTCAAAAACCGCCGTTAAAAGCTCAAAAACCCGCCGTTAAAGTGCTATTCGAGACCAAAGTTCCTTTTCTGAGTCGTTCTACTCCCAGCCAAAGAAAACAAAAAAGTTCATGGAACTTTACAATCTGTTGAAGAACGTCAACGTTAATCTCCCTCTTTTGGACGTAATCAAGACGCATGCCCATGTACGTTAAAAATTTCCAAGGAATTACACTACTACATAAACAGCTTTCTAAGGCTGTTAATTAAAG